>WNWK01009847.1:0-12565 GCA_009830355.1 Cherax destructor
TAGGGGATTATGAGGAGAGAGTGAAGGAGGGAGAAGCAGAGGTGGAGAGAGAATGGGAGAGGGAGAGGGGAGGAGGTGGGTGAGAGAGGGGAGAGCTATGTGAGAGGGGGAGGAGGTGGATGAGAGAGGGGAGGAGGTGGGTGAGAGAGGGAGGAGGTGGGTGAGAGGGGTTCAGGGAAGGGAGTGGGGGAGAGGTGGGTGGAGGAGCAGGGGGAGTGTGTGTGGGCCTGTGTGTGTGTGTTAGTTTTGTGTGTATGTGTATGTGTGTGTGTGTGTGTTAGTTTTGTGTGTGTGTGTGTGTGTGCACGTTAGTTATGTGTGTGTTTAGTTTTTTTGTGTGTGTGTATGTTAGTTTGTGTGTGTGTATGTATGTGTGTGTGTGTATGTATGTTTGTGTATGTATGTATGTGTGAATAGTAGTGGTGAAATTGTGTGTTATGGTGTATGGGTGTGTATGTGGAGTTTGCGAGTGACACGTTGTCTGCAGTGCTTCTCTACCTGGCCTGACCTGACACACCTGACCTACCAGTTAATGGGGTTGTGTGTGTGTGTGTGTGTGTGTGTGTGTGTGGAACTATATGTGTGTGGATTTATTGTGTGAAAAGTAGTGGTGAAATTGTGTTATGGTGTATGAGTGGTATGTGAGGTCTGTGAGTAACACGTAGTCTACAGTGCTCCTCTACCTGGCCTGACCTGACACACCTGATCTACCAGTTAATGTATTCTATGATTCACCTGTCTGCTCGCCCTTTTCTACTAGAAATTACCAATTGCTATTTGTTACTGAGTACTTGATATCCTATTCCTTATCTTACTATGAGAGTTGACCGTTCACAAACAGCTTAGCGGTTAGGTAATTGGATCTTACTCCCGACACCCGAAAACCACGCATAGGTGAATACTCGATGCGATGCAGCTGTCCAGCGTGTAGTATCCTGTAGATTGTCCAACTCAATGTGATGTTCTGGCGTATATCCACTTTCGTTTCTTGTCGATATATAATATAACCTATTCACTGTATTTCTTTCACTTGTCACATATTTATTTCACTTTATTATCTAGGGTGACACACGTGGCAACGTCGCCTGGAGCACACTAGGCCCACTGACCCCGCCACCAAATATTTATTTCTAGTTCACTTATAAAATTATGGCTCTTCCCACACTTATGTGGCTCAGGGCAACTCGTAAATCACTTCAAGGGTTGTTCACTACCCTGACACACTTGATAACCCCTGTAGTACCCTTGTGTAGCCCTCAAAAACACTTATATTCACGGAGCCCTACAAGATGCGACTGACTGGCACGGCGTCCCTACGTGTGTGTATGTATATGTGTGTGTGTGTGTGACCCAACAATAAATTTTGCACCAAGAACTCATTACAGTTGTGACCGGGTGTAGACTAGTGAATTGTTCATTGCGTTATAATTTGTTCATGATTGTAACCATGTATAAACGTAAGTAAGTCAATTTACTTACATGTTTCATTACCTTTGTAACTTGTGAGTTCATTACCTTTGTAGCTTGTTAGTTCATTACCTTTGTAACTTGCTCAGCTATCAAAACTTTGGGGTCCAGTCGCTGGACCCATTATGTACCTCTGTAATCTTTTGACTACCGCCCACAGGATGGGAATGGGGTGCATAATAAAGATATCAAACTAAAACTACTGTAAGTATATTTTTGTAAGTGTATATTTGGGGGTCTAAAAGGACTAGTCTAATTTACATTATTCCTTATGGGAATAAATTTGTTTGGTAACGGCACTTGAACAGCATTCTGGAACGAATAAATCATGAACACCGGGGGTTCACTGTAAACATGAAAGAAAGAAAGGTACCCCAGGACTGGCAGAGAGTAAGTATAATTCCTACATATGTGGGAAAAATGGGACAAGAGAAAAAAATTAAAGGGGAAGAGAAAGCCTGTTAAGTATACCATGTAAAGTGAATAATAGAATTAACATTGAAGGAGTTGAGGTAGGAGGGAGAGCGAGAATAGGATTGCAAGGAAAGGTGAAGGATTTAGGAAGGGTAGGGGATGTGTCGACAGTGTTTAAATTAAAGTACATAGGAGAGTAATGTATAGATAACAGTATTCATCTGTTTGTTAAACTTCATGGATTAATAAAAGACATAATAAGGTGGGTAAGGAAGCAATGTGGCAGATGTTGCAAATGATTATGTCAGGCAGCAGAGAGTTTGTATACAGAGTGAGAGACTCAGGTCAGGGTATAGTATGTATGTAGGAGAGAGAGGGGGATAACTTTCTGATAAAAGTACTCTTAAGAACTATTAAGTGTATGTACACCAAATGTAAACAGAAGTTTGCAAGATTTCCCCGTCATCTAAGTTAAAGAAAACATCAGCATCCTTGCCAGAATGCAAACAAATTAGGTATAGACTTCACATGCATTTAACAGGATGGCAATACCTTCCTGGATGGTTGCTGTCTACCAACCTACTTTGTACCAACACTTTTATATGGCTGTGAGGCCTAGGCTTCAAGAGTTCCAGTGAGGAGGAGGCTGGAGGCAATGAAGATATCACGTATGACAGCAATGTGTGCCATGATTATTTCATAATCCCACATTAGAAGATATGGAATTATGAAAGGCACAATTGAGAAAGTGGAGGATTTGCTGAGGTGGTCTGGCCACTTAGAAAGAATGGAGAATAGGATGACAAAGGTGTACAAATATGAGATAGCAGGAAGGAAGGTGGGATAGGAATTATCACAGGAAGGCTTGGAGGATGGTGTGAAGGTACTGGAGGATGGTGTGAAGGTATTGGAGGAGGATGGTGTGAAGGTATTGGAGGAGGATGGTGTGAAGGTATTGGAGGAGGATGGTGTGAAGGTATTGGAGGAGGATGGTGTGAAGGTACTGGAGGATGGTGTGAAGGTATTGGAGGAGGATGGTGTGAAGGTACTGGAGGATGGTGTAAAAGTATTGGAGGATTGTGTGAAGGTACTGGAGGATGGGGTTAAGGTTTAAGAAGTAGCTGCCTGAGTATACAGTAGACATGAATTATCATATTAGTTCAGAGTGAAGACAAATGATTTTTAGGATTTGATGTGCTGTTGGAGTGTGAGCAAGGTGACATTCGTGAAGGGATTCAGGGAAAACTCAGCTAGCCAGACATAACCCCTGGAGGTAGAGTGGCTGCACTATGACGCAAGTGGTGAGCAGCATGTAGCAGATCAGAGGTCCACCTCAACTCTCAACTTTGTAAAATATTAGCAAGGCACACACTGAATGATTGTGAACACTGAATGATTGTGAACACTGAATGATTGTGAACACTGATTGTGAACACTGAATGATTGTGAACACTGAATGATTGTGAACACTGAATGATTGTGAACACTGAATGATTGTGAACACTGAATGATTATGAACAATGAATGATTGTGAACACTGACTGTGAACATTGAATGACTGTGAATACTGAATGATTGTATGTAACACACACCATTCAACTAACATCCAGGTACCTACTTACTGCTAGGTAAACAGGGACAGCAGGTGTAAGGTGACTAGCTCCCAAGTACCTACTTACTGCTGGGTGACCAGGGACAGCAGGTGTAAGGAAACGACTAAAGTTTCACTTATACTGGGGATCAATCCCAGGTTCCTTAGTGTGTGAGCTGAGGAGGCTACTAACTGAGCCACCATTATTATGATACATGTCCAAATGTATTACCATGTTTCACAATGTATCTATTGTAGAATACAATACGATATCACCTGTAAGAGCCACACAGTGAATGGGAATGAGAGATAATCAGGCATGATACAAGGGAGGGAAGAAGAGCTCCAATATCCTGGATCAAGAGTGCTCACCAGCCTCCTGGCACCTTCCAAGGGCCGCGTGTATATAAAACAGCGACCAATGAGAACGTAAAAAATTTGAACAGTTGATAAAAAGGGTGTCAGTGCACATGCTTCTGAATTATCGATGCAGTTTTTCAACCACATTAAGAAAAAATGGCTCCATAGAGAGGAACTTTATAAGAGAGTTGACTTAATATTCAGTTTTCATTAAAATTATATGAGAAAGAAATATACTGAAAATCACAAAATAAGTCATCAACATAAGGCAATGTTGATGAAACACTTTGTAACTGAAGTTACCAACCTGTAAAGTCAAGTTACTAACCTGTAAAGTTAAGTTACCAACCCATAAAGTCAAGTTACTAACCTGTAAAGTCAAGTTACCAACCTGTAAAGTCAAGTTATCAACCTGTAAAGTCAAGTTACTAACCCGTAAAGTCAAGTTACCAACCTGTAAAGTCAAGCTACTAACCTGTAAAGTCAAGTTACCAACCTGTAAAGTCAAGTTACCAACCTGTAAATTCAAGTTGCCAACCTCTCAAGTCAGGTTACCAACCTGTAAAGTCGATGCCAATAAAGGCATTTATCTCCATGCCACCCTTGATGTAGTCGAGGAAGGAGAAGACTTGACGAACGTGCACTTTGTTAAGTACCACCTCGCCAGAGTTCTTGTAGCTGCTACCTTTCCTTTTCTGTAAAGACAAGTCAGTAACAATATACTAATAACCCGCACACAGAAGAATACAGTCTCTCCACACTTAGCGATGCACTCATTTACTGACAACTTGGAGTTACGATGGGCTCTCCGACGAGTCGGTATTGTATGATACATGAAAACTTGTGTCATGGAAACGGGAAGCGTGGCATCTCAGCGTCAAACATCTCAATCTCCTTCCTACAGCCACTCAGTAAACTAGCTTTCACAGTCTCCAAGACTACATACAGTGGACCCCCGGATTATGTAATTTTTTCGTTCAAGAATGCTGTTCAAGTGCCATTACCGAACGAATTTATTCCCATAAAGAATAATGTAAATTAGATTAGTCCTTTTAGACCCCCAAAAATATACTTACAAAAGCACTTACAAAAATAAACTTACATAAAAGGGCAAGTTTGGAGACTATTTACTTCCTTAAGAAATAATGTCACGTAGGTTAGTCTATTTCAGACCCCCAAAAATACACTTCCACAAGCACTTACAATATTGTACTTACATAATTGTATGATCAAACCATACTACGGGTGGGGTTCGAACCCGCGGTCACAGAGTCTCAAAACTCCAGACCGTCGCGTAAGCCACTGGACCAGCTAGCTTCAATAAGATTCATCCAACTAGGTATATTTCTACACCATAGGAAGGTTAGCATAGGCACCACTGTGTCCACGGCTTTGAGGGGGACTTGAGCTAGAGTTCGTCACGGCCATGCTAGCGGGAGATTCGTCTGTAAAAGCTTCCATTTGTGGACACAGTGGTGCCTATGCTAACCTTCCTATGGTGTAGAAATATACCTAGTTGGATGAATCTTATTGAAGCTAGCTGGTCCAGTGGCTTACGCGACGGTCTGGAGTTTTGAGACTGTGACTGCGGGTTCGAACCCCACCCGTAGTATGGTTTGTTTGCAATCGTGTCATTACGATTTCGTGAGTCATAATTGTATGATTTCCGGGGTGTTCGTTAGCCGGGGGTCCACTATATTTGTACTTTATTGTGCACCCCATAGTACAAGATAGAAGTGCAGCAACACTTGGAAGAGTAAAAACAAGAGCAAAATGGAACAAGTACAAAAGAAGTTCACATTAAAGGGGTTAGCTGGTGTGTTCATCTGTGTGTTTACATTCTTGGCATCTCTCATGGCATCTTAAAAAATGATTAAACTCAGTGAACAAGGTATGTCGATGGTAATAATAATATGGGTGTGAAACATGGGTGGCGAATGTTGCAACAAGGAGAAGGCTGGAGACAGTGGAGATGTCATGTCTGAGGGCAATGTGTGGTGTGAATATAATGCAGAGAATTCATAGTTTGGAAATTAGGAGGAGATGCGGGATTACCAAAACTATTACCCAGAGGGCTGAGGAGGGGTTGTTGAGGTGGTTTGGACATGTAGAGAGGATAGAAGGAAATAGAATGACTTCAAGAGTGTATAAATCTGTAGTAGAGGAAAGGTGGGGTAGGGGTCGGCCTAGGAAAGGTTGGAGGGAGGGGGTAAAGGAGGTTTTGGACTTCCAACAAGCATATGTGTGCATGTTAGATAGGAGTGAGTGGAGACAAATGGATTTAAGGGCTTGACGTGTTGTTGAAGTGTGAGCAAGGTAACATTTATGAAGGGATTCAGGGAAACCGGCAGGCCGGACTTGAGTTCTGGAGATGGGAAGTACAGTGTCTGCGCTCTGAAGGAGGGGTGTTAATGTTGTAGTTTTATAACTGTAGTGTAAGCGCGCCTCTGGTAAGACAGTGATGGAGTGAATGACGAAAGATTTTCTTTTTCGGGCCACCCTGTCTTGGTGGGGAGACACCAATGTGTTAATAATAATAATAATAATATAATAATAATATTTGATAGATTGATGGGAATTTGATTTGCTTAAACATTGGACAGATTACAATATGATATTATTTCATTTGGCAAATTATAATATGGTGACACTACATTGCAGCAAGTGTTTAGTAAAAACTGAAATTATTTTTGGGAAAAGGACATTGAGTATTTTTTTAAAGTAATTTACAGAATGCATATTTAGTTTATGGTGAGTAGGTGGTAATATTACAATGTTATAATAGTACAAATTGAGATTATCTTATAGGAAAAAAATACTGAGCATTTTTGAAAGTAATATTATCGTACATAATACTAATAATAAAAATGGAATTATCTTATAGGAGAAATAACAATGAGTATTTTTTGAGTATGAGTATTTAGGTAAGGGTGAGTAGGTGGTTTTTGAGTAGAGTCTTAAAATGATTCTCAGACAAGGTTATTTTTGTATTTTCTGGTAATGAATTCCAGAATCTGGGGCCCTTTATGTGCATTGAATTTTTACATAGGTTGCTATGGACGCGGGGTACATCAAAATGTGATCTGTTTCTTGTGTTATGGTCATGGGTCCTATTAAGGTTGGTGAGGAGAATTCTGAGTGGAGGGTTTATATTAGAATGTAGAGTTCTATGTATGTAGTAGGTACAATTATAAGTGTGAATGTTCTTTATGGTGAGTAGTTTTAGGCTTTTGAATATTGGTGGAGTATGCTGTCTAGAGTGGGAATTTGTTATCATTCTGACTGCAGCCTTTTGCTGGGTTATGAGTGGTCTAAGGTGATCTAATGTTGTAGATCCCCATGCACAGATTCCATAAGTGAGATAAGGGTAGATGAGTGAGTGGTATAGTGCAAGGAGAGCTGGTTGAGGTACATAGTAGCGTACCTTAGATAATATGCCTACTGTCTTTGAGATTTTCTTGGAAATTTGTTGTATATGTGTTTGGAATTTAAGGCTGCTGTCAATGTGTATACCTAGGAATTTTCCCTCTGTAAGTCTTGTGATGGGTGAACCGTTTAGTGTTATGTTTAGTGGAACATTTTTACCTCTGTTTCCAAACTGTATAAAGTAGGTCTTGTCAGTATTTAGAGTCAGTTTATTGGTGTCATCCATGTTGATAATAATGATAATAATAATAATAATAATAATAATAATAATAATAATAATACTTTATTGAGACATGGTACAATAATACATGGTAGACAAGAAATATAGTTAGTAATGAGATGTACATGCCAAAAGCCCCTAATATGCTGTGCATTGCGGGCATTCTTAGGTCTACTTAATTCTAGACTACATGGTAAAAGTTATGGTTGATAATTTATAAAATAAGTATAATTGCGTATCTAAGTTATAAAGTTTGAATATAAGTTGAACATATCAATTAATTGTAGCAATGCAACTAATTGAGTGAGATAACAATTTAAAACAATTAGTTGCATTGCAGTACAGTTTATGTGGTCATTATAATGTAAATGTTATGGAAATAGTTAGCTTAGTATGTATTATTCATAACAGGTTTTACATTTAAGTGATTAGTCAGGTTTTACATTCTACTTTGTTGGGAATGTTTGATATTGAGCATTTAGCTTTGGGTGGAAGGTGGTTTTTAGCATCGTTTTGAATTGGGGTACAGGCAGGGTTTCTTTGGCAATGACAGGTAATGAATTCCAAATTTTCGTGCCTTTTATATGCATTGAGTTTTTACATAGTGTTAGATGGACACGGGGAACATCGGAGTGATATTTTCTGTAATTCTGCATTAACAGTATTGGCCAGTATTACTGGATTAGGGTGATACAAACATATGTTGTGTCATCTGCATATAAAATGGGTTTGAGTAGTTGAGATGCATTAGGTAGGTCATTGATGTAAATGAGAAATAAGAGTGGACCCAGTACACTTCCTTGAGGGACTCCGACTGTAATTTGTTGTGTTGAAGAGTTCGCTCCATTAGTATACACATATTGGCTTCTGTTACTGAGGTAAGACTTTATGTAGTTGGCTGAGTACTCTCTTATACCGTAGTGTGCTAGTTTTGTAAGCAGTAAATCATGATCGACTGTATCAAATGCTTTTCATAGATCAATGAAGATTCCCAGTGGAACTTCTTTCTTCTCAAGTGCAGTGTATATTAACTCTAGCATGTGTATAATGGCATCATTTTTGTTTTTTTTGGTCCTGAATCCGAACTGACTGGGGTTGAGTACATTGTGTGAGATGAGATAGGAATAGATCTGCCTATGAATTAATTTTTCAAAGATTTTTGAGAGGAGTGGTAAATTAGATATTGGTCTATAATTATTTAAGTCTGTTTGATCACCACCTTTATGGATCGGGGTGACCCTTGCTGTTTTTAGATTGATGGGAATGTGGAGGTTTCGATGGATTTATTGAAGAGTGTTGCAATAATTGGTGACAGTACCTGTGAAGCTTTTTGTACATAAAAGATGGTAGGCTATTTATGTCTCCTGCCTTGTTTTTAAGGGTGTTGAATATGAGCGAGACTTCTATTGGGTTGGTAGAAGCTAGGAATAGTGTATTAGGGTAGGTGTTGGTGAGGTAGTCTGTTGGACGTGTGTTTGTGCTGGGATTTTACTGCTAGATTCTTTCCTATGGTGGAGAAAGAAAACATTAAGTCTGTTTGTTGTCTCAGTTGGTGAATGTAGGGGTTCATCTTTTTTTGATAATTTGATGGTATTGTTCTTGGATATCTTTTTATTTCCTAGAATTGCAGATGGGGTTTTTCCAGGTCTTTTCATATCCCCTTTTATGGTTTGGAATCTGCTCTCATAATACAATTTTTCGACCTTCTTATCAGGCTGGTAAGGATTGATGAGTAGCGTTTGGATTGTTCTCTGGTTATTAGACCCCTTCTGTATTTTTTTTCGTATTGGTGTCTTTTGTTAATGGATTTAAGGATGCTGGGTGTTAGCCAGGGATTGTTGAGTCTCTTTGCTGTGATCTGTTTAGTTTTTAGGGCAATGTTTGTTATAGAGGTGGTGGTTTTTAAGGAAATTATTGATGCAGTCATTAGTATCTGAATATGATTCTATCTCATGTTTCCCAGTTGATGTCAATCATAGCTGTTATAAAGTTATTAACAGATGATTCGTTATGTAGTCTGAAGGTAACTTTTGAGATATTTTGGGGGCAAATTGCCTAGGTTGGTTATGAGAAATATTGGGTAGTGGTCAGTGGTGTTGTCTGTGATTATGCCTGATTTAAGAGGGGATATAGTGTTAGTCAGATGTGGTCTAATAATGAGATACTCGTTTCAGAATTCTTGTAGGTTTTGATATTGTTGGTAGTAATAAGCAGTTGTGCATAGTGTTTGTGAATTTTGTTATCTGTGGGTAAATAATAATAATAATAATAATAATAATAATAATAATAATAATAATAATAATAATAAAAATAATCGCTCTGAGTGCTTTAAATGTCATATACATATTTTGTGTGGGTTTTTGGTTGCTGATATTTAAAGCACCCCAGAGATTTTATTATTATTACCATCGATATATCTTGTTCACTGGTTTAATCATTTCTTAAGATGCCAGAGAGAGACAGAGAATGTAAACACACAGATGAACACACCAGCTAACTTCTTTACTATGAACTTCTTTTGTACTTCTCACCCTACATTAAACCTTTGAGGTGAGAACCCGATCCTAACTAACTCTCAGGGTTAAAAAATTTTAAAAAAAAAAAAAAAAAAAGTTTTTCTTTGAAATGATAGAGAATCTTTTCCCGATGGTAATGACACCAAAAGTACGAAATTTGATGGAAAACTCACGAATTAGGGCTCTTACAAAGTTAGCGATATCTGCAATATTTATGCATTGGCGATTTCACCATATTTGCCCCCTATTTTGGCCTATTCCATTGTTCCAGTCGACTAAAATCATAACTATTTCGCTAGAACTCCATTTGTTCTATCGATTGAGTACAAGAAAATGTTCATTTACCGATTTCAACTACCCAATGAAGTAGTCAGAAATTTACAATTTGGCCAATTTCACACAAATTTCAAATGATGCCACTTTCAAAATAGGGTTCAGAATAAACAAGACAGACATTTCTGGCACTAAAATAACATTTTCTCTGTTCATTAGTCCGTCTCAAGCCCCTCTTATATTATTCTTGCTTTCTATTTTGAATTTTTTCTCTCACAAAAAATAGAAGATTTACTGTTATGCAGACTACTGCATTATTGTAAAAATCGTATAAATAATATCAGTGCACTTGTGAAAGAATATTAGACCCACCAGTTGATGTTTATTGGATGCGTGGCATGATTTCTTTACTCTTGAACATCGGCAAACATTGAACATTTCTGCTACTTTGAGCTCAATTTCAAGGTACTTTTCATAGTGAAATCAATCAAAATCATCTCTATTTCTGTAATATGTCTTCCATTCTATCCCAAAAGAGATGAAGAAAACAAGAATACAACTGTAAATACCATACGAAAATAAACCCCAGTCACTGTTTTAAACCAAAAACATTGTTGGAGTTTTCTCATTATGCACTCGTGCTGCATGATTTTTATACTGCACACTGACCACACAGACCTATTTTTTGTATTTGGCCTACCAGCTCTCTTCCACCAGATTTGAAGGCGCTAGAATTTTGGCGAATAAGTACGGGACCGACATTGGCTGTTTAGCAGTACATGTATGGGACCGACCCCGAAAGGGTTAAGACTACAAATATTTTAAGGTAAGTAATGAGTGTACTGTATGTGTATTTTACTTATTTTTTGTTTTCTGTAATATTTAAGAGTTATACAAATTAACCCTTTCACTGTCGATCCTGTAATACTACACCAAAATTCTAGCGGCTTCTAATCTTGTGGGAGATAGCTGGTAGGCCTACATATGAGAGAATGGGTCTGAGTGGTCAGTGTGCGCAGTATAAAAAAATCCTGCAGCACGCAGTGCATAATGAAAAAAAAAAGTTGCAACTGAGTTTTGGTTTAAAACAGCGACTTTGCGGTGTATTTTTGTATGGTATTTAGGTTGTATTCTCGTTTTCTTGGTCTTATTTGATAGAATGGAAGACATATTATAGAAATAGAGATGATTTGAATGGTTTAAAGACTAAAAGTAGCTTGAAATTGAGCTCAAAGCAGCGGAAATGTTCGATGTTCAAGAGCAAACAAATCACGTCACATGTCCAATACACGTCAACTGGAGGGTCTAATATGCTTTCACAAATGCATTGATATTATTTATACCATTTTTTCAATAATGCAGTAGTCTGAATAACAGTAAATCTTCTATTTTTGTGTGAATAAAAATTCAAAATGGAAAGCAAGCGTAATAAAGAGAGGCCTGGAGATGTGACTAATGAACAAAAAAATGTTATTTTAAGTGCCAGGAATGTCTGCATCTCTTGAAATTTGTGTGAAATTGATCAATTACCGATTTCTGACCACTTTATTGGGTATTTGAAATAAGTAAATATAGGCAGTTTCTTGTACTCAATCGACAGAATAGAAGGATTACTAGCGAAATAGCTATAAGTTTGGAAGACTGGAACAATGGAATGGGCTAAAAATAGGTCATAAAGTGGGTGAAATCACCGATGCGTAAATATTGCCGTTGGCTTCAGTGTATTCTAACCTAACCACTCTGTAATCCGGCAAAATCACTAATCCGGCATGCTACAGGGCCCGATGATGCCGGATTAGTGATGGTCAACCTGTATATATACAGAACGTTAAACTCCAATATAAACCTCCGCTCAAACTTCTCCCAGACAGTTACACCAGAACACACAGGCATAACACGAGGCACAAACACTTTCTGACATCCCTCATGTCTGTCTCACACTATGCAAAAATTCAATGCACATAAAGGGCCCGAAGATCTGAAAGTCTTTGCCCGAACCAGCAAAAATCCTCTGCCCACAAATCAATTTAGGACTATACTTAACCCTTTGACTGTTTCGGACGTATATTTACGTCTTACGAGCCAATGTTTCGGACGTATTTATACGCCTAAATTCTAGCGGCTTCAAATGAAGCGGGAGAAAGCTGATAGGCCTACATGTGAGAGAATGGGTCTGCGTGGTGGGTGTGCGCAGTATGAAAAATCGGGGACCCAGTGGTGTTGTGGGAGCGCCATGTTTGTAGTCCTTTTTCACCATGCCTGGCGGTAAGAAAGGGACCTCACTCCCCAGGGCTTTTT
>WNWK01009847.1:12665-62665 GCA_009830355.1 Cherax destructor
TTTCTAACATGTGTATAATGGCATCATTTGTATTTTTATTAGGCCTGAATCCAAATTGACAGTGGTTGAGTACGTTGTTGGAGGTGAGGTAGGAATATATTTGTCTATGAATTAATTTTTCAAAGATTTTGGAGAGAAGGGGTAAGTTAGATATCGGCCTGTAGTTATTCAGGTCTGTTTGATCTCCTTTATGTATGGGAGTGACCCTCGCTATTTTGAGTATTGATGGGAAGGTAGAGGATTCGATGGATTTGTTATAGAGTGCAGATTCAGGGCCCTCAGTCTATCCTCATAGGGAAGATTTCTGATACATGGGATCAACTTTGTCATCCTTCTTTGTACGTTTTCCAGAGCATTTATATCCATTCTGTAATACGGTGACCAAAACTGTGCAGCATAATCTAGATGAGGCCTAACCAAGGATATATAGAGTTGAAGAACAACCTGAGGACTCCTATTATTTATGCTTCTTGATATGAAGCCAAGGATTCTGTTTGCTTTATTGCGAACACTTATGCACTGCTGTCTTGGTTTTAGATTACTGCTAACCAGAACTCCTAAATCCTTTTCGCAATTAATAGTATTAAGATCTACATTATTTAGTTTATACAGTGGTACCTCGACTTATGATATTTTTTCATTCCAGAATGCTGTTCAAGTGTCATTACCAAACGAATTTATCTCCTTAAGAAATGTTGTAAAATAGACTAGTCCTTTTAGACCCCCAAAATTACACTTACAAAAGCATTTAAAAAAATAAACTTACATACAAGGGTGAGTTTGGGGACCATCGTAAGTCGAGGTACCACTGTATATGGCATGGTTATTGTCCTGTCCAATATTTAGAACTTTGCATTTATCTATATTAAACTGCATCTGCCACTTCTCCGACCACTGCATCAGTCTATTCAAATCTTCCTGGATTGCTGACAGCCTATTTTGGTGTCATCAGCAAACTTGCTTATGTCGCTATTTATTCCCTCATCTATGACGTTTATGTAGATTGTGAACAACAAGGGGCCCAGCACTGACCCCTGTGGAACACCGCTTGTGACGCTTCCCCACTCTGATTTCTCCCCATTTATGCAAACTCTCTGCTGCCTATTTGTCAACCATGCCAGGAAAAAATTTCTCCTCCTATTCCGTGTGCCTTAATTTTCCTCAATAGTCTCTGATGTGAGACTATCAAAAGCCTTACTGAAGTCCATATACACAATATCATATTCATTACCGATATCATATACAGTGGACCCCCGGCTAACGAACACCCCGGAAATCGTACAATTATGTAAGTATAATATTGTAAGTGCTTCTGGAAGTGTATTTTTGGGAGTCTGAAATAAACTAACCTACGTGACATTATTTCTTAAGGAAGTAAATTCGTTCGGTAATGGCACTTGAGCAGGCTTCTGGAATTAATTTTTTTTCGTTAGCCAGGGGTCCACTGTACAATATGTTATACCTAATATTATTCTGGAATAAATATGATAGGTAGATAACCTTTATTGATAGTAATAGTATAATTATACAATATTTTATAGTGCCGTGAGGCACACCTCCCCTTGCTCCAAGCATTTTAGTCGCCTCTTATGACACACATGGCTTACTGAGGAAAAATTCAAAAGTGAATGTATAAACAGATATAAACAGTACAGTAAGCTCTTTATATGGAGTGATTTTTATGCAAATGCAATGAAAAAATTCATGCAAAATGAAATAGGAAATGAAAAAACTTTCATAATATATATACAGTGGACCCCCTGGTTATCGGCCATAATTCGTTCCAGAATGCTGTTCGAGTGCCGTTACTGAACGAATTTATTCATAAGGAATAATGTAAATTAGATTAGTCCGTTTAGACCCCTAAAAATATACTTACAAAACCACTTACAAAAATACACTTACATAATTGTTCGAGTTGGGAGCAGTACGAAATCCGGGGGTCCACTGTACCTTCCACAGCGTGGTTAACAGGTGCCGAAAAAGTTCTGTGCTATACAAAACTGTGCTGTTTAAAACATGCTAAATATATACAGCCTCTCCTCACGTACTCATTTAACGACAACTCAGACTTACGACGGGCTCTCTGACCAGTATGCATATCTAAATAATGTATATTAGAGCTGATTTCCTCTATTCTGTTTATTACAATATACAATACACTACTATATAAACATTTAAAAATACAGTAAACCGTTGTTTAACACAGTAGTTACGTTCCTGAAAATGCTGTGTTATTTAAAAAAAACGTGTTAGACAAACTGAAGAACTTATGGGAAAAATAGGGTTACGTTCCAAAGTGCCCCCAAAAAGGCAAACAACTTTTTTTTAGACCAACAGATCATACAAAAATAAAAGTGAATATGAAATTGTAGTTCATTGTCATATATTATGTTTTTACTGCTTAAGACTACAAATGCAAACGAAATAATAGTATATTTCTTACCTTAAATTGTGGGTGCTGGTTTTTGTTGATCATTGTGAAGAGAGTAGAGAGTTATGCTCTGGCCCTACTGGGCTGAGGTGGATGGTAGAGGTTCTGGTATTGAAGTCGATGATTGTACTCGAATGTGCATAAATTCTGTAATGGATTTCTGGGCTATTTTACCCTGCAGTACATTATACAGCTGACGATAAGGTATCAGCTGCAATAGACAATGTTTCAGAGCACTGCTTCTAGATTTGTCAGGGTCCTCCTTGGTGAAAAAGTCTAACTTTAAGTCAGTCAAGTCAGTCAGTAAGTCAAGTCAAGTCAGTAAGTCAAGTCAAGTCAGTAAATCAGTCAAGTCAGTCAGTAAGTTAGTCAGTGAGTCAGTCAAGTCAGTCAATAAGTCAGTCAGTAAATCAGTGAAATCCATAATTCAGTCAGTGAAGTCAGTAAGTAAATCAGTTAAATGAGTCAAGTCAGTCAGTCAGTCAGTCAGTCAGCCATGTCAGCTAGTCAAGTCAGTTAGTCAGTTATTCATCACACAAACTCATATATATTTACCTCATTCTTTTTAATTGTACAAACTGACGCTTCATTAAGGCCACAGGTTATCTCTTGTCTAATATCTCTATTTTCTTTGTTAACTCTTAAGACTTAAATGCTTATACCTTTTCTTGCCACTTTCAGCAACACTGGTATGCCTACTGGGTGTCATGATTGCTTGGCAGATACAAGATATGGTAATTAAAATATCAAAAAACTATTCACAAACACAGCTAGTTCATAACACAATGGAACTGGACACGAATGGACGAATGCTGAGATGGGAGTGGCAGGAGTATTGGGAGTGTCTGGGGTGGCGGGAAAGTGACGGGGGTGGCAGGGGACGGCAGTAGGTCTTCCCCAGCTGACACAAATGCAACAGAGTATAATATAATATTTTAATTTACTACAAGTACATGTACATGGTATACAGGTCTAGCTGACATCAATGACATACTACTATATATAGAAAGCCACTTGTTATGCAGAGCATTTCGGGCAAATTAAGTCAGTTTTGTCCCAGGATGTGACCCACACCAGTCGACTAATGCCCAGGTACCCATTTTAAACTGATGGGTGAACAGGGACAGAGCCAGCAGGTGTTTTATGGAAACACGTCTCTAATGTTTTCCAGCCATACCGGAGGACATTTGAACCCCGGACCTCAGCGATCAAGCTACGGAACACCTAATAGTAGTACAGTGGACCCCTGGTTTTTGTAATTAATCCGTTCCAGAGAGAGTGACTAAAATCGAATATGTATTACGATTTCCGAATCTATTTTTCCCATAAGAAATAATGGAAATTTAATTAATCCGTTCCAGACACCCAAAAGTATTAAAATAAAATATTTTTCTACATTAAATATACAGTGGACCCCCGGAAATCGGCCACCTCCCAACTCGAACAATTATGAAAGTGTATTTTTGTAAGTGCTTTTGTAAGTGTATTTTTGGGGGTCTGAAACAACTAATCTAATTTACATTTGTCCTTATGGGAATAAATTTGTTCAGTAATGCCACTCAAACAACATTCTGGAACGAATTATGGCCGATTTCCGGGGGTCCACTGTACATTTAATTACAAAGAAAACAATGAGACATGAAGAATAAAACAATAAAACCATGACACTTATCTTTACTGAAGAGTTGTTGATGTGTTGAAGATGGGAGGAGGGGGAGGATGGAAGATTTGTTATTGTTTGGAAGGGGAATCCCCTTCCATAAAGACATCATGTAACAAGTCCTTATCTGGGGTTACTTCCCCTCTTTGTTTTTTAATGCCACTAGGACCAGCTTGAGAGTCACTGGACCCCTGTCTCACAAAATAACTGTCCAGAGAGCTCTGTGTCTGGCATCTCTTTAAAACTTGCCTAAAATGGGACACCACATTGTCATTGTACATGTTGCCAACACGGCCTGCAACAGCTTTGTTAGGGTGAAAATCATCCATAAATCTTTGCACCTCAGTCCACTTGCCACAAATGTCCTTAATCTTTAAAGAAGGAACCGTCTTCCATCTCTCATCCTCCTCCTCCTCTGAAGCAATTTCCCGAGCTGTGGTCTGTTGCTGTTGCAGATGAAGCTCTTGCAGATCTTCAGTGGTTAGCTCTTCATTGTGGTCCTCCACTAACTCTTCCACATCCTCGCCACTAATCTCCAACCCCATGGACTTCCCCAGTGCCACAATTTTTTCCACAACAGGCACAGGGTCCTGAGAGTCAGCCCCAAACCCTTCAAAATCCCTCTCTGGGACACAGTCTGGCCACAATTTTTTCCAAGCAGAGTTCAAAGTCCTGGAGGTCACTTCCTCCCAAGCCTTCCCTATAAGGTTTATGCAATGGAGGATACTGAAGTGATCTTTCCAGAACTCTCTTAGGGTCAATTCAGTGTCCGAGATTATGTCAAAGCATCTTTGAAACATTGCTTTGGTATACAGTTTTTTGAAGTTTGCAATGACCTGCTGGTCCATGGGCTGGAGGAGAGGAGTGGTATTAGGAAGCAAGAACTTCACTTTGATGAAACGAAACTCCTCCACAATTTGCTCTTCCAAGTCTCGAGGATGAGAAGGAGCATTGTCCATTACCAGGAGGCACTTGAGTTCCAATTTATTTTCCAGGAGGTATTTCTTCACACTGGGCCCAAACACTTTGTTGAACCAATCAAGAAAAATTTCCCTCGTGACCCATGCCTTACTGTTAGCCTTCCACATCACACACAAATTAGCCTTGGCAACACTGTATTTATTGAACACTCTGGGATTTTCAGAGTGATACACCAGTAAAGGCTTCACTTTGAAATCTCCACTAGCATCACTACACAACATAAGAGTTAGCCTGTCTTTCATAGGCTTGTGTCTTGGCAGTGCCTTTTCCTCCTGTGTAATGTAGGTCCTGTTTGGCATTTTCTTCCAAAACAGGCCTGTTTCGTCACAATTGAACACTTGTTGGGGTTTGAATTGTTCAGCCTCTCTGTACCCCTTGAATTCATGCACATATTTTTCAGCCGCACATTTGTTTGAACTTGCTCCCTCACCATGCCTTATCACACTGTGTATGCCACTACGCTTCTTAAATCTGTCAAACCAGCCTTTGCTGGCTTTAAATTCGCTCACTTCAGCACTCGTTGCAGGCATTTTCTTGACGAGATCACTACGCAATTGCCTTGCTTTTTTAGATATTATCGCCTGCGTAACACTATCTCCTGCTAATTCTTTCTCGGTGATCCACACCAACAACAAAGTCTCCACATCTTCCAGTATTTGCGATCTCTGTTTTGTGACCATACTTGCACCTTTTGCAACAACAGCTTCCTTGATTTCATTTCCCTTGGCCACAATGGAAGCGATGGTTGTATGGGCTTTGCCATACAGCCTGGCCAGCTCTGCGACACGTACAGTGGTCCCTCGGTTTTCGCCGAAAATTCGTTCCAGAATGCTGCTCAAGTGCCAGTACCGAACGAATTTACTTCCTTAAGAAATAATGTCACGTAGGTTAGTCTATTTCAGACCCCCAAAAATACACTTGCAACAGCACTTACGAAAATACACTTACATAAATGTTCGAGTTTGGAGATGCACGAAAACCGAGGGACCACTGTACTCTACTTTCATATTTCGCAATGATCTCTTTTTTCAGTTCTACTGTGTTTCTGACCTTCTTTACCACAGGGCTGGCACTAGGAGCTTTCTTTGGGCCCATGGTGGCTTATTTAGCAGTTGCAAGCACTAAAAACAATGGAATAATGATGAAATGTATCGTATGAATGCATGAGGTGACCATCACTCGCTTGTAAACAATGACACACTCACTCTGAATGGTGTGTCGGGCCACTCGGGCCGAGCATACGCGTCTGGGACAAATTACGATTACCGAGCAGAATTATGATCACCGAACCAATATTTTTACGAAAAAAACATTACGAACACTGAATATTACGAACTCCAATGACTACAAACACCGGGGGTCCACTGTAATAGTACAGTGGTACCCCGACTTACGATATTTTTTCATTCCAGAATGCTGTTCAAGTGCCATTACCAAACGAATTTATCTCCATAAGAAATGATGTAAAATAGACTAGTCCTTTTAGACCCCCAAAATTACACTTACAAAAGCATTTAAAAAAATCAACTTACATTAAAGGGTGTGTTTGGGGACCATCGTAAGTCGGGGTACCACTGTATTTCTTACCTTAACTTGTGGTTGCTGGCGTAAGGTGTTTTTATCTACACCTTTCATAGCACGAGGATTCTTAGAGCGGTAAATAACCATGGGCTTACACTTAAAATCACCTGATGCATTACTGCAAAGGAGCAAGGTGAAGCGATCCTTCGCTGTCTTGAAGCCCAGTGCACTTTTCTCTTGCTGACTGATATAAGTTCGTGTTGGCATTTTCTTCCAAAAAACACTTGTCTCGTCAGTATTAAACACTTGATGTGGCTCACAGCCACCCTCAGAAATAATTTCCTGCAATTCAGCAGGGAAATTACTTGCTGCTGTATGATCAGGTGAAGCACTTTCACCAGAAAACTTAATATTATGTAACTTAATATGCAACTTAAAGTTGTGGAACAAACCTGTGCTAAATGTACACTCTTTTTCAGGCCTTCCTTCCTTATCACACACTGTTTTAAGCTACTGTAAGGCCTTTTCCCTAATTAAGATGAAATTAAGTGGTGTACCTTTCTTTGTCTTTTGTTCGATCCACTCAAGCAACAAGTTTTCAGTTTAATTTACTTGTTGTGATCTGTGTGTCAGTCTTTTCATGAGATGACATCTTGGGTTATTTATTACACAAGCTCGTATATTTGCCTCATTCTATTTAACTGTACGAACTGACGCTTCATTAAGGCCATAGGCCGGAGGGTGGTGAAGGTGGTGGAGGGTGGCGGGGGATGGCAGTAGGTCTCCCCCGTTGACTCAATGGTCTAACCCACAGCCAGGCAGAGTAAATCCTGCGGGTGACACGCGCTCCAAATTTTTTCCCCTCCCGCAAACCGAACCGTGTTAAGTTAATTTTACAAAGTGTTATACAAAAATATGCCACAATTCTGCAATAGTGCTATAACCAAAACATGCTAAACAAAACCATGTTAAATGTACTACTGTATACCAGAAATTTTATATATGGTGCAAAGATGACATTAAAACAATATCAAAGATAGTTGACACAAACCCACTACCATTATAGTATGCTCCTCACTTAGCGACGAATTCATTTACTGACGAGGTCTTAGGAACAGAACTCCGTCGTTAAGTGAGGAGAGGCTGTATGGAAAGGCATCTTGCAAAACAAACCTGTTTTGTTGACATTAAATTTTTTTTCATTACTGTACCTTCTTTCTTAATCACTTCTTTTAACTCGAGAAATCTTTCATCAGCATCATTATCAGCACTTTTACCTCCTGATGAAGACTTGTTATTTTAACATATGATGCACCTTCTTCATGATGCTTTATAATTTGAAGTTATTGTTCCAATGTTAACCATTTGTTGAATTTTCTCTTCCCATGCATAATTGTGTATAAAAAAAAAATACTCATATGTGTAATAAACAAAATGCAGTTACCTACCACACTACTGTTAAAAAAAGCTTTAACTGATAAAAACTTTAAAATTAAAACCGTGCTACAGCAAGACCTGCACTGCTCGGAACCACATTATACATGGTATTACTGTACAATCTTTCAGCATTATTTACCTTCTTCTCTTCATTGATGAGCCAGTAGGTATTGTTTGGTCCCAGACTGCCTTCAGTCAGTTTTCGTACTGTAGTGTAAAAACTGCCAATAAGCTTGTGATTACCATTCTGCTTGTAGTCTTTGCAGTGCACCTGGATATTACGTTCATAATCACCACTACAGAAGGTTCGTAGAGGCACCGAAAATTCCTTCCACGCCGGGTTCTGTGTGCTTCGAGCACGGTCGGTGCGGTGCACCAGAGTGAATGTTCCATCTTCATTTGCTTTGGAGAATTCTAAAAAAGGATTTAAGGAACTAAACCAGCTCTTGTTCTCAAGGTTCTTGCCAACAAACTGAACATCAAGTTCTTCTTTACTTGAACTAAGTTCTTCTGTAACAATCACAATTGAGCCATTATCTCCACTGTAATTTTTATTAACCAGAGGTTTATGAACTTTCTGAGAACTAACTAAATGAGCAAGAGTGCATTCAAATTCTCCAAGAAAATCATGGAGGTCAAGGTTAGGAGAATTATAATCAATGTCATAAATTAAAAATTTGAGATGCTGCTGCTCTTCAAAATGGTAAGTAATGGGGATTTTAGTAGCAAAATCTGGATTGAGAGTGTTTTCAACACATTCAGTTCGTCTAAACTCTGCCCATTGTTTAGCTCCGAAAGGCTGATAATATAACACACAAACCGGGTCAGACTTGGTGAAGACATCAGTGTCTCGGAGATTCCTGTGGGGAAAATACAAACGCTCTATATTGCACAGTTTATTAATACTTCAACAAGCATATTAACTACAAGGGAAAAAAAAGTCAGAAATATATTGAAGCAACTTGCTGTTCCGAGCACATCTTAGTAAAAAATTCTTTGCTAAAACCACCTTCTATAACAGGAGTTATTAACTGGGGATATCCATACCCCTTGGGGGTATCCATACCCCTTGGGGGTATCCATACCCCTTGGGAGTATCCATACCCCTTGGGAGTATCCATACCCCTTGGGGGTATCCATACCCATTGGAGGTATCCATACCCCTTGGGGGTATCCATACCCCTTGGTGGTATCCATACCCCTTTGGGGGTATCTATACCCCTTGGGGGTATCCATACCCCTTGGGGGTATCCATACCCCTTGGGGGTATCCATAACCCTTAGGAGTATCCATAACCCTTTGGGGTATCCATAACCTTTGGGAGTATCCATACCCCATGGGGTTATAGAGACCAAATAATAGGGGTATGGGACTCCATCTCTCAACACTTTGCCATTTTTCTATAAATATACAGTGGTACCCCAGTTTACGATATTTTTTCGTTCCAGAATGCTGTTCAAGTGCCATTACCAAACGAATTTATCCCCATAAGGAATAATGTAAAATAGACTAGTCCTTTTAGACCCCCAAAAATACACTTACAAAAGCATTTAAAAAAATAAACTTACATAAAAGGGCGAGTTTGGAGACCATCGTAAACCGGGGTACCACGGTATATGATAAAATTCTTATGATTTTCTCTCAGCTGTTCTGTTGCTATCAATATGTAAAGTAAAACAAAGCTATTGACATCTTTTGAAGTCATACTGGTACCTAACAGAACTGGTGGTGATGATGATTTCCAGTCTGGTGAAGGGAGTATGGGCACATACTGGGCAATCCAGTTTGAGTCTGTAATCGTAAAAGGTTAAGAACCCCGGCTCTGAAATATGCATGTCACTCCTGCTTTATGCATTTGAAGATTTCCAGGCCATGACAGCTGTAGTAAATTCAATCAGGCCACTAATATTTTTATTTTATTATTAACACATCGGCTGTTTCCCACCAAGGTAGGGTGGCCCGAAAAAGAAAAACGAGAAGAGTATATGGAGAGTAAAAGAAAGGTGAAGAGAGTGGTGAGAGAGTGCAAAAGAAGAGCGGATGAAAGAATGGGAGAGGCTCTGTCAAGAAATTTTGCTGAAAACAAGAAAAATTTTTGGAGTGAGATAAACAAGGTAAGAAAGCCTAGGGAACGAATGGATTTGTCAGTTAAAAACAGAGTAGGGGAGTTAGTAGATGAGGAGCTGGAGGTATTGGGTAGATGGCGGGAATATTTTGAGGAACTTTTAAATGTCGATGAAAAAAGAGAGGCAGTAATTTCATGTACTGGCCAGGGAGGTACAACATCGTTTAGGAGTGAAGAAGAGCAGGATGCGAGTGTGGGGGAGGTGCGTGAGGCATTACGTAGAATGAAAGGGGGTAAAGCAGCTGGAACTGACGGGATCATGATAGAAATGTTAAAAGCAGGGGGGGATATAGTGCTGGAGTGGTTGGTATTTTTGTTTAATAAATGTATGAAAGAGGGGAAGGTACCTAGGGATTGGCAGAGAGCATGTATACAGTAGAACGTCATTTAGCACGATAGTTACGTTCCTGAAAAAGTCGTGTTAGATAATTTCGTGTTAAATAATTAACAGAACTTATGAGAAAAATAGGGTTACGTTCCTGGGAGTCCCCAAAAAGCCAAACAAGTTTTTTTTAGACCAACAGATCTTACAAAAATAAAAGTGAATATGTAATTGTAGTTCATTATCGTGATGTATTATGTTGTTTTTACTGCTTAAGACTACAAATGTAATAGAAATAATAGTATTTACCTTAAATTGTGGGTGCTGGTGTTTGTGGATGATTGTGAAGAGAGTGGAGAGTTATGCTGTGGCCCTACTGGGCTGAGGTGGATAGTAGAAGTTCTTGAACTGAAGTCGATGGTTGAACTGAGTGTCTAACTTTAAGTCAGTCAAGTCAGTCAGTAAGTCAGTCAGTCAGTCATTAAGTCAGTCAAGCCATTCAGTAAGTCAGTCAAGCCATTCAGTAAGTCAGTCAAGCCATTCAGTAAGTCAGTCAAGTCATTCAGTAAGTCAGTCAAGTCATTCAGTAAGTCAGTCAAGTCATTCAGTAAGTCAGTCAAGTCATTCAGTAAGTCAGTCAAGTCATTCAGTTAAGTCAGTCAAGTCATTCAGTTAAGTCAGTCAAGTCATTCAGTAAGTCAGTCAAGTCATTCAGTAAGTCAGTCAAGTCATTCAGTAAGTCAGTCAAGTCATTCAGTAAGTCAGTCAAGTCATTCAGTAAGTCAGTCCAGTCATTCAGTCAGTCAGTCCAGTCATTCAGTCAGTCAAGTCATTCAGTCAGTCAAGTCATTCAGTCAGTCAGTCAAGTCATTCAGTCAGTCAGTCAAGTCATTCAGTCAGTCAAGTCATTCAGTCAAGTCATTCAGTCATTCAGTCAGTCAGTCAGTCAGTCAAGTCAGTCAGTCACACAAACTTATGTTTACATCTTTTTATGTGTACAAAGTAACACTTCATTACGGCCATGGGTTATGTCTTGTCTAATATCTTTTTCTTTGTTAATTCAAGATCAAAACACAATTCACTCTTATTCTTCACAAACAGCTGGCTTGTAGCCAGGACTTCTTGACGCGTATGAAATACGTACGAATGCTGGGATGGTGGGGTCCGTGGTGGCTGGGTAAGGCGGGTGGTGTCTGCTGAACCACAACAGTAGTAGTAACAAGACTGCTTGTGAGAATGGTTATTTGTTTTTCCTTCCCACAAACTATAAGTAAGTTTATTCAGGTATACACAGATACAGTTACGAAGATTATCATACATAGCAGCATATGTGTAGAGAACCTAGGATAACCCAAAAAAGTCAGAGTGACAGTATTTCCATTGACTGACTTGGGTTATCCTAGGTTCTCTACACATATGCTGCTATGTATGATAATGTATGTAACTGTACTCACCTAATTGTGGTTGCAGGGGTCGAGACTCAGCTTCTGGCCCCGTGTATCTGAACAGTTTGCAGGAAGGAAAAACCAATTCCCTTTTCCTCAAAGCATGAGGATTCTTAGGCAGTAAATAACCATGCGCTCAAAATTTTTCCCCTCCTGCCGAACCGTGTAATATCATCTTTACGTCGTGTAAGATGATAATGTGTCGCAAATCTTAAATCGTGCAATACCGGTAACGTGCAACATAATCTCGTGCTAAATGACGTTCTACTGTAGTTCCTTTATATAAAGGGAAGGGGGATAAAAGAGTGTGTAAAAATTATAGGGGAATAAGTTTACTGAGTATACCAGGTAAAGTGTATGGCAGGGTTATTATTGAAAGAATTAGAGGTAAGACAGAGAGTAGGATTGCAGATGAGCAAGGAGGCTTTAGAGTGGGTAGGGGATGTGTAGATCACGTGTTTACAGTGAAGCATATATGTGAACAGTATTTAGATAAAGGTAGAGAAGTTTTTATTGCATTTATGGATTTAGAAAAGGCATATGATAGAGTGGATAGGGGAGCAATGTGGCAAATGTTGCAAGTGTATGGAATAGGTAGTAAGTTACTGAAGGCTGTAAAGAATTTTTATGAGGATAGTGAGGCTCAGGTTAGGGTGTGTAGGAGAGAGGGAGATTACTTCCCGGTAAAACTAGGTCTTAGACAGGGATGTGTAATGTCACCATGGTTGTTTAATATATTTATAGATGGGGTTGTAAAAGAAGTAAATAGCTTAAATACTCAACTATACTCATATTGTAAACTATTTACTACAATTCTTACCATTTAGTTTTAAGTTAATTTTAAGTCTACCCAAAATGCCCTGCATATTAGGGGCTTTTGGCATGTACACCTTATGTTAATCTCATAACCCATGTAATTCTTTGTATCATGTCCAAATAAACTATTATTAGGCGAGTGGGTGCGGGAGGGAAGAAGAGCGATTGGTGGAATGATGTAAAGAGAGTAGTAAGGGAGAAAAAGTTAGCATATGAGAGGTTTTTACAAAGTAGAAGTGATGCAAGGAGGGAAGAGTATATGGAGAGAAAAAAGAGAGGTTAAGAGAGTGGTGAAGCAATGTAAAAAGAGAGCAAATGAGAGAGTGGGTGAGATGTTATCAACAAATTTTGTTGAAAATAAGAAAAAGTTTTGGAGTGAGATTAATAAGTTGAGGAAGCCTAGGGAACAAATGGATTTGACAGTTAAAAATAGGAGAGGAGAGTTATTAAATGGAGATGGACAAGGTGCTTCGACTTCCGCTGTTCCCTGGTGATGGACCAGGTGATTCTGCTTCTTAAACGGCCTGCTGATGGACCAACCAGGTACTTCGGCTCATTCAGTGCCCTGGTGATGTACCAGGTGCTTCGGCTCATTCAGTGCCCTGGTGATGGACCAGGTGCTTCGGCTCATTCAGTACCCTGGTGATGGACCAGGTACTTCGGCTCCCTCAGTGCCCTGGTGATGGACCAGGTGCTTCGGCTCATTCAGTGCCCTGGTGATGGACCAGGTGCTTCGGCTCATTCAGTGCCCTGGTGATGGACCAGGTACTTCGGATCATTCAGTACCCTGGTGATGGACCAGGTAATTCAGCTCATTCAGTACCCTGGTGATGGACCAGGTACTTCGGCTCATTCAGTACCCTGGTGATGGACCAGGTACTTCAACTCATTCAGTACCCTGGTGATGGACCAGGTACTTCGGCTCCCTCAGTGCCCTGGTGATGGACCAGGTACTTCGGCTCATTCAGTACCCTGGTGAAGGACCAGGTACTTCGGCTCATTCAGTACCCTGGTGATGGACCAGGTGCTTCGGCTCATTCAGTACCCTGGTGAAGGACCAGGTACTTCGGCTCATTCAGTACCCTGGTGATGGACCAGGTACTTCGGATCATTCAGTACCCTTGTGATGGACCAGGTGCTTCGGCTCATTCAGTACCCTGGTGATGGACCAGGTACTTCGGATCATTCAGTACCCTGGTGAAGGACCAGGTACTTCAGCTCATTCAGTACCCTGGTGATGGACCAGGTGCTTCGGCTCATTCAGTACCCTGGTGATGGACCAGGTACTTCGGCTCATTCAGTACCCTGGTGATGGACCAGGTACTTCGGCTCATTCAGTACCCTAGTGATGGACCAGGTACTTCGGCTCATTCAGTACCCTGGTGAAGGACCAGGTACTTCGGCTCATTCAGTACCCTGGTGAAGGACCAGGTACTTCGGCTCATTCAGTACCCTGGTGATGGACCAGGTACTTCAGCTCATTCAGTACCCTGGTGATGGACCAGGTACTTCGGCTCATTCAGTACCCTGGTGAAGGACCAGGTACTTCGGCTCATTCAGTACCCTGGTGAAGGACCAGGTACTTCAGCTCATTCAGTACCCTGGTGATGGACCAGGTGCTTCAGCTCATTCAGTACCCTGGTGATGGACCAGGTACTTCGGCTCATTCAGTACCCTGGTGATGGACCAGGTACTTCAGCTCATTCAGTACCCTGGTGATGGACCAGGTGCTTCAGCTCATTCAGTACCCTGGTGATGGACCAGGTACTTCGGCTCATTCAGTACCCTGGTGATGGACCAGGTACTTCAGCTCATTCAGTACCCTGGTGATGGACCAGGTACTTCAGCTCATTCAGTACCCTGGTGATGGACCAGGTGCTTCGGCTCATTCAGTACCCTGGTGATGGACCAGGTGCTTCAGCTCCTTCAATACCCTATTTTATAGTGCCCTGATTATCAAAGCATATTCCATGGATGGAGTAGGTAGGTTTGGTAGGAGATTTTGTTTGCGGGATTGGTTTGGGTTTTAGGGGGACTTACCTAGTGTGGACCAGTTGGCTTGCTGCATTCTCCTTATTTCTGTGTTGTTGTGAGTGAGAGGGGTTGGTGCTGAACAGGACTTGCACAATGGTGTGGGGGGGGGGTTTGTCGGGGATTGTTGCTTGGATGGCGATAGGTTGGACAAATATTTTTATTGGTGGGTTGGTTTTGACATGGACATGCCAAGTATGGGCCAGTAGGCCTGTTGCAGTGTTCCGCCTTTCTTATGTTCTTATGTTCTTATGTATCGGGAAGATGGAGGGAATATTTTGAGGAGTTGTTAAATGTTGTTGAAGATAGGGAAGCTGTGATTTCGTGTATAGGGCAAGGAGGAATAACATCTTGTAGGAGTGTGGAAGAGCCAGTTGTGAGTGTGAGGGAAGTTCGTGAGGCAGTGGGTAGAATGAAAGGGGGTAAGGCAGCTGGGATTGATGGGATAAAGATAGAAATGTTAAAAGCAGGTGGGGATATAGTTTTGGAGTGGTTGGTGCTATTATTTAATAAATGTATGGAAGAGGGTAAGGTACTGTTGCATGCAAAGAGTATGTAACCTTTATTCGGAGCATGTTAAACACACCCACATAGGCTCCCCTCCAACCAGCGAACCATCGTTAAGGGTTTGGTGATGGGGCCCCATCATCAAATCAACGACTCGGTGCAGCCAATTAAATTGCGAGTTTAACAATGACAAAGGTGACGTGGATACCACTAGCGGTTTGTCATTGGAATTCCTGCATAGAGCTGGTTGTGGAAAGTTGTCTGTCTTTTGGCTGCTGCTTAGCCTAGACAACTGTGGCATGCACTAAACACTACTCCTTTGTATATAGTGTACATATGTGTAAACAGCCCTTTGTTATACTTGGTGAAGGAAAAGACAAAAGTTTTATATAATCACAATTACTTGGTGAAGGAAAAGACAAAAGTCTGGAATTAATCTAACTGATTTTTGAAGGAAATACAATTTCAATACATCTTCTACTGTGTTTCTTTGCTCCAAGCTCCCTTTTACACTCAGGTTAACAGGCCATTGAACCTGAGGTTGTAATAGGTACCTAGGGATTGGCAGAGAGCGTGTATTGTTCCTTTGTATAAAGGCAAAGGGGACAAAAGAGAGTGCAAAATTTATAGGAGAATAAGTCGGTTGAGTGTACCTGGTAAAGTGTATGGTAGAGTTATTATTGAAAGAATTAAGATAAGACAGAAAGCAGGATAGCAGATGAACAAGGGGGCTTTAGGAAAGGTAGGGGGTGTGTAGACCAAGTGTTTACAGTGAAACATATAGGTGAACAGTATTTGGATAAGGGTAATGAGGTTTTTGTGGCATTTATGGATTTGGAAAAGGCATATGATAGGGTAGATAGGGGGGCAATGTGGCAGATGTTGCAGGTGTATGGAATAGGAGGTAGGTTACTGAAAGCAGTGAAGAGTATTTATGAGGATAGTGAGGCTCAGGTTAGAATGTGTAGGAGGGATGGGGACTATTTCCCAGTAAAAGTGGGCCTTAGACAAGGATGTGTGATGTCACCGTGGTTGTTCAATATATTTATAGATGGGGTTGTAAGAGAAGTGAATGCGAGGGTCTTGGCAAGAGGTCTTGGGTTAAAAGATAAAGAATCAAATACAAAGTGGGAGTTGTCACAGTTGCTTTTTGCTGATGACACTGTGCTTTTGGGAGATTCTGAACAGAAGTTGCAGAGGTTGGTGGATGAATTTGGTAGGGTGTGTAAAAGAAGAAAACTGAAGGTGAATATAGGAAAGAGTAAGGTGATGAGGATAACAAAAAGATTAGGTGATGAAAGATTGGATATCAGATTGGAGGGAGAGAGTATGGAGGAGGTGAATGTATTCAGATATTTGGGAGTGGACATGTTAGCAGATGGGTCTATGAAGGATGAGGTGAATCATAGAATTGATGAGGGGAAAAGGGTGAGTGGAGCACTTCGGAGTCTGTGGAGACAAAGAACTTTGTCCATGGAAGTAAAGAGGGGAATGTATGAGAGTACGTATAGTTATACCAACACTCTTATATGGGTGTGAAGCATGGGTGATGAATGTTGCAACGAGGAGAAGGCTGGAGGCAGTGGAGATGTCATGTCTGAGGTCAATGTGTGGTGTGAATATAATGCAGAGAATTCGGAGTTTGGAAATTAGGAGGAGGTGCGGGATTACCAAAAATATTATCCAGAGAGCTGAGGAGGGGTTGTTGAGGTGGTTCGGACATGTAGAGAGAATGGAACGAGACAGAATGACTTCGAGAGTGTATAAATCTGTAGTGGAGGGAAGGCGGGGTAGGGGTCGGCCTAGGAAAGGCTGGAGGGAGGGGGTAAAGGAGGTTTTGTGTGCGAGGGGCTTGGACTTCCAGCAAGCATGTGTGAGCGTATTTGATAGGAGTGAATGGAGACAAATGGTTTTTAATACTTGACGTGCTGTTGGAGTGTGAGCAAAGTAACATTTATGAAGGGATTCAGGGAAACTGGCAGGCCGGACTTGAGTCCTGGAGAGGGGAAGTACAGTGTCTGCACTCTGAAGGAGGGGTGTTAATGTTGCAGTTTTATAACTGTAGTGTAAAGCACCCCTCTGGCAAGACAGTGATGGAGTGAATGATGATGAAAGTTTTTCTTTTTCGGGCCACCCTGCCTTGGTGGGAATCTTCCGATGTGTTAATAAAAAAAAAATATTTCTTTTTTAATTTCCATCGTGTTTCTCACTTTCTTTATCAAAAGGAACTTTACTAGGAAGTTTCTTTGGGGCCATGGTTACTTATTTCACAGTTGCACTTAATGAATAACCATGAAAAACACTGAATTATAGCGAAATGTTTGGATGAATGAGCAGAACCTTCCTCACTCGCCCAGAGACACAGCCAGACTGACGCGAACGGCTGCTGGCGGGTGGGTGGACGCGTCCCATTTAGGCCGATAAGCGAAATGACGGCTGATAACCGGTAGCTGAAAAACCGGCCTATAAGTGAGTTGGCTGATAAGAGGAACGGCCAATAACCGGGGGACAACTGTATCTTTGGTGTGAAATAAAAACAAAATAAATTTCTGGTGATAGTGTACCAAGTAGAAAGAATTAAAAAAAAAAAAAGCCTGCTGATGACACTGCACCAAACAGAAAGAATTAAAAAAAAAATAATGAAAGAAAGAGGTCCATTAACCAGACACTGATGTGTCTGGTTAATGGACATTAAACTTTCTGTGTTTTATTCATCTTTTCAATTTTTTTTTTGTGGCAAATATTTTATGCACAGACTGCATAGATAATGTAATAAAAATCTGAAAAAACTGAGCAGTGATGGCAAAAGCTGTTCACAAGAAGTGGGAGGAAGATGAGCACATAGTCAACCCTTGATATAATACACAAGGGCTACTCAACTGGCGGCCCGCGGTCCAAATCCGAACCTTCTGAGTGCTGTAGTTGGACCACGGGCTTCATGAGAAAGCTTAGTTAATCCTTTGGGGGTCGACAGCCTTCTCGGAAACACGTTCTCAGGGTCAAAAAATTAAAAAAAAAAAAAAAAAAAAAAAAAAATCTTATGAAATGATAGAGAATCTTTTTCCGATTATAACGACACCAAAAGTTTGAAATTTGAATGAAAACTTACGGAATTATGCTCTCGCGAAGTTATTGGTCTCGAAGATGTTTACGCATCGGCGATTTCACCCACTTTGAGCCCTATTTATGGCCAATTCCAATGTTCCAGTCCATTAAAATCAAAGCTATTTCGCTAGAACTACATTTCTTCTATCGATTGAGTACAAGAAACTGCCTATTTACCAATTTCAACTACCCAAAATAGTGGTCAGAAAATGACAATTTGGCCAATTTCACACAAATTTCAAACGATGCCAATTTCAAAATAGGGTCCAGAATAAACAAGGCAGACATTCCTGGCACTAAAATAACATCTTCTCTGTTCATTAGTCATGTCTCCAGGACCCTCTTACATTACTTTTGCTTTCCATTTTGAATTTTTATTCTAAAAAAAAATAGAAGATTTACTGTTATGTATACAACTGCATCATTGCAAAAATGGTATAAATAATATCAGCGCACTTGTGCAAGAATATTAGACTCGCCAGTTGATGTGTATTGGATGCATGGTGTGATTTGTTTACTCTTGAACATTGGCGAAAATCAAACATTTCCGCTACTTTGAGCTCAATTTCAAGGTACTTGTCATTGTCAAACCAATCAAAATCATCTCTATTTCTGTAATATATCTTCCATTCTATCACATGAGACCAAGAAAACGAGAATACATCAATAAATACCATACGAAAATAGATTGCAAAGTCGCTGTTTTAAACGAAAAAAAAGGTCAGAGTTTTTTTTTTCTCATTATGCAGTGTGTGGTGCAGGATTTTTTTTTATACTGCACACACTGACCACACAGACCCATTCTTTCATATGTAGACCTACCAGCCGTTTCCTGCTTAATTTGAAGCTGCTAGAATTTACGCGTACTAGTATGGCACCAACCCCTGCTCGTAAAACGTACTAGTACGGCACCGACCCCGAAAGGGTTTTAAATAACAGCTGTTACCATGTTCAGGATCAGGTGGTACACAAGAACGGGATTAATACATTATTCTATCTGAATGGAATGTATACACTTAACCCTTTGAGGGTCGAGAGGCCCTCTCCCAAACTTGTTCTCAGGGTCGAAAAATTTTTGAAAAAAAAAAAAAAAAAAAAATTCTTATGAAATCATAGAGAATCTTTTTCCTATCATAATGACACCAAAATTATGAAATTTGATGGAAAACTAACGGAATTATGCTCTCGCGAAGTTAGCTGTATCAGCGATATTTACGCATCGGCGATTTCGCCCACTTTGAGCCTTATTTTCGGCAAATTCCAATGTTTCAGTCTACTAAAATTATAGCTATTTCGCTAGAATTCTATTTGTTCTATCAATTGAGTATAAGAAACCACTAATTTACCGATTTCAACTACCCAATAAGGTGGTCAGAAATTGGCAATTTGGCCAATTTCACACAAATTTCAAAAGATGCCAATTTCAAAATAGGGCCCAGAATAAACGAGACAGACATTCCTGGCACTCAAATAACATTTTATCTGTTCATTAGTCACGTCTCCAGGCCCCTCTTACATTACTTTTGCTTTCCATTTTGAATTTTTATTCTCACAAAAAAATAGATGATTTACTGTTATGTATACAACTGCATCATTGTAAAAATGGTATAAATAATATCAGTGTACTTGTGTAAGAATATTAGACACGTCAGTTGATGTGTATTGGACGCATGGCGTGATTTATTTACTCTTGAACATCGGTAAAAATCGAACATTTTCGCTACTTTGCACTCAGTTTCAAGGTACTTGTCATAGTAAAACTAATCAAAATCATCACTATTTCTGTAATATATCTTCCATTCTATCAAATGAGACCAAGAAAACCAGAATACAACCATAAATACCATACAAAAATACACCCGAAATTCGCTGTTTTAAACCAAAAATACGGTCAGAGTTTTTTTTATCTCATTATGCACTGCGTGCTTCAGGATTTTTTTTATACTGCGCACACTGACCACACAGACCCATTCTTTCATATGTAGGCCTGCCAGCTTTCTTCCACCAGATTTGAAGGTGCTAGAATTTATGAGTACAAGTACGTGACTGACCCTGGCTGCAATGACGTACTAGTACGGGACCGACCCTCAAAGGGTTAATGGAATACAGTACTATTCTAGCATAGCTAAATAGTGATATTTTCTTCCATTCAATGGTAATTGATATTGGTAATTATCACTTGTGCCATGAAGTTGACTTTTTTGAAAGCATTTTGGAAAAAGAGTTTGGCTGCATATGGGCTGGGAAGTCTGGCGACCCTAATACAACTTTGAATTTCGGGAAAGGTTGTGCATTTGTGTTTGTGCAAGGTATGATTTCAGGTTTTCTCATTTTCTTTTAGCATGTGTGATTTTAATTTGCTGTGCCCACCTCTTTTATGAATAAGTACATTGGTGGGGTATTTAGCATTGAATCGTTGTGATCAAATTCTTCACATTAATGTTTAATCAAATTGGTTAAAAATTTTCCTCATTCTGGTTGTTCCTAATTTATGTGGAGTGGATATAAAACATGTTTTATTTTAATAAATACAGGTAAATTTCAGTAATAAACACATTTCATAATACAGAGGACAACTGCTTCACCAATCTTGTATTTATTAAAGCAAATTGATTTCTATTTTCATATTTATCATGTTATTATTTTACAGTCTAAATATGACTTGTAGTTTTTGTTTTTTTTAATGCTCCAGATATTTATTTCCATATCTAATGATTTGTTTTACTAAAATAGTCATATCTTTTTAACCCTTTCAGGGTCAAGAGGCCCTCTCCCAAACTCGTTCTCAGGGTCAAAAAATTTTCGGAAAAAAAAAAAAAAAATTCTTATGAAATGATAATCTTTTTCCGATCATAATGACACCAAAAGCATGAAATTTGATGGAAATCTAATGGAATTATGCTCTCACAAAGTTAGCGGTATTGACGATATTTACGCATTAGCGATTTTGCCCACTTTGAGCCTTATTTTTGGCCAATTCCAATGTTTCAGTCTACTAAAATTATAGCTATTTCGCTAGAATTCCATTTATTCTATTGATTGAGTACAAGAAACTGCCAATTTACTGATTTCAACTACCCAATAAAGTGGTCAGAAATTGACAGTTTGGCCAATTTCACACAAATTTCAAAAGATGCTAATTTCAAAATAGGGTCCAGAATAAATGAGACAGACATTCCTGGCACTAAAATAACATTTTATCTGTTCATTAGTCACGTCTCCAGGCCCCTCTTACATTACTTTTGCTTTCCATTTTGAATTTTTATTCTCACAAAAAATAAAAGATTTTCTGTTATGTAGTATACTACTGCATCATTGTAAAAATGGTATAAATAATATCAGTGCACTTGCGCAAGAATATTAGACTCGCCAGTTGATGTGTATTGGATACGTGGCGTGATTTGTTTACTCTTGAACATCAGCAAAAATCGAACATTTTTGCTACTTTGCGCTTAGTTTCAAGGTACTACAGTGGACCCCCGGTTAACAAACACCCCGGAAATCGTATATTTATGTAAGTATAATATTGTAAGTGCTTGTGGAAGTGTATTTTTGGTGGTCTGAAATAGACTAACGTACGTGACATTATTTCTTAAGGAAGTAAATTCGTTCGGTAATGGCACTTGAGCAGGCTTCTGGAATGATTTTTTTTCGTTAACTGGGAGTCCACTGTACTTGTCATCATGAAATCAATCAAAATTATCTCTATTTCTGTGATATATCTTCCATTCTATCAATTGAGACCAAGAAAACGAGAATACAACCATAAATACCATACGAAAATAGACTGCAAAGTCGCTGTTTTAAACCAAAAACAAGGTTGGAGTTTTTTTGTCCTCATTATGCACTATGTGCTGCAGGATTTTTTTTATACTGCGCACACTGACCGCACAGACCCATTCTCTCACATCTAGGCCTACCAGCCTTTTCCCTCTTGATTTGAGGGCGCTAGAATTTATGCGTACTTGTACGTCAACAACCCTGGCGCATAAGACGTACTAGTACTGAAAAAAACCTGAAAGGGTTAAAGGAGATATGGCATGTTCAAAAAGAAGAAAGTTTGATGATGAAAATCGTTGCTTCAAGGAAGAATGGATACAGCAGTTATGCTTTCATTCTTCCCACAAGCCCCTTTGTCTCATATGTGGAGAAACAATTGCCTTAGTGAATACCAGTAATATGAAATGCCTATATTTTTTACATAATGAAACATTATGTAAAAAATGTATCCGGACCTTTGCATACATTAGTACTTGTCCAAGTGGACCTATGCTCATAGTAGTTGAATAGCCCTGTAATACACTAATGAGGGATTGACTCACGAAATCGTAATGACACGATTGCAAACAAACCATACCACGGGCGGGGATAGAACCCTCAATCGTGAGTTCTATCCCCGCCCGAGGTATGTTTTTTTTTTTAATGGGGGATTGTCTGAATAGCCTTTAAATCAGTCATGTTAAAAAATAACAGAAAAAGTGCTAAAGTAACTTTCTGTATTCACATTCAAATTTTTATTTTTTGGGTGGTTCAAAAAATAACATAGTTTACATGCAATAAAACACTGGTAGGCACAAAAGCCACTAATATGCAATGCATTTTGGCCAAACTAATACGTATAGTACAGTAAACGTCTGATAAAACTGATTACTATGGAAAGAGGGGTGTCTACTGGAGCCAAAAATCCGTTACTTTGAAAGAGGCTGTAGTTCACTTAAGTGACTGACTTGGACACAAACAAACACCCGATAACTGTGTTGATGACATGACTGCGTATGTAAAGAACGTCCAGTCGTGTCAAAACATGCTTGATCTCTCTCAATACAACAAACTTTTCAAATAATGGACAAAATCCACCAAGTAAATTACACTTTTAACTCATTTATTTTTAATGTTTATTGTAACATAACTAAATTGTACAAACAATACTATTTTAGGTACAGTTTTTTCTCATTTTTAGCATAACCAACACTGGGACAACACCCCCTTCCCCCCCATTAGTGCATCACATCAAGTTTCTAGTATTTCAGCAGTTTTAGTATTTTAGTCATAAAAAGCATGGAATAAAGACTGAGCATTATAGTGTGAGTGTTTCATCAGCTTACCTGCACGAGACAGTGAGTTCCACCAGTGATGTTGGTGACACCGCTGCTGCTGCTGGGGCAGTCATGTTCCTGAGAGGCAGATATTATGTCTAGTCTAGGTCTACCCTCACTACTCTCTACTTCTCTACTCCATCATCCATTCAAAAGAAACCTTCTGAAAAAAAGGAACGGACAACAAAAGCTCGTATGAATTTCTTTTTTTTTAAAGTTCTCCAAAAGAAAAATTTTGCATAACTGAAATCAAATGGAAATTAATTCTACAGCAAATTTTTAACATTGTTGGTTGTGGTTGTTGTAGCTTTTGTTATTGTTATTAGTAGCTGTTGTTGTTGCTGTTGATTTCTATTGTTGTTTGTTGTTAGTCATAGAAAGAACCAAACCCCCATGGTTTTGTGCTAAGTAATAAGGGTGAGGAGGATAATACAGGTTAAGAACAAATATTATTTATTTTTATTATTTTTAATACACCGGCCATATGCCACCAACACAGGCTGACCTGAAAAAGAACACACGTAAAGTTTCTTTTCACATGTAGTAATTCATACAGGAGAAGCAGTTACTAGTACCTTGCTCCAGGCATTTTAGTCATCTCTTATAGAGGATTCTTCTCCACTTCCCTATTGAGGATTAGTATTATTATTATTACATATTATGCAGCACTTGAAAAAATTAATATCCTCTGGGATTCTTCACTGACCTGTGGAAAGCATTCGACACAGTGGATCACAATATCTTGCACCTTAAGCTAGAACATTATGGGGTCAGAGGACATACCCTTGCATACCTAAAATTTTATCTTAGCAATAGACACCAGCATGTTTCCACAAACAGTGTAACATTGTCTACTCAGCTTGTAGGCATAAGAGTGTCCCAATGCAGTGTCCTTGGCCCTCTGCTCTTTCTCATTTACATCAGTGATCTCCCCAATGCATCTTATCTCCTTAAACCTGTTCTATTCACAGATGACACTACTTATGTCTTCTCCCACTCAAATCCAACCACTCAGTGACATCGTTAATGAGCTACTAAAAATATCTACGTGGATGACGACCAACAAACTCACACTCAATACAGACAAAACCTACTACATGCTGTTTGGAAACAGAGCTTTAAATATCAAACTTAACATATTAATCAATAATTTCCCCATTACAAGACACACTGAGGGCAAATTTTTAGGTCTTCACCTTGACTGCAACCTTAAATTCCATTTCCACATCGAACATATAGCCAAGTAGGTCTCCAAAATATCCTCTCCAAGATACAGTATGTACTATGTACCCTAAATGACACTACTTACAATATACCACTCCCTAATCACATATGGTATTTATGCCTAGGGATCTACTACGACTAATCACCTTAAACCATTAGTAACCCAACAAAAAACTGATGTGAAGATTATCACCCATTTCTGTGCCAGACAAATGTATGAAATAGGAGGTAGGTTATTGAAAGCAGTGAAGAGTTCTTACGAGGATAGTGAGGCTCAGGTTAGAGTATGTAGGAGAGAGGGAGATTATTTCACAGTAAAAGTAGGCCTTAGACAAGGATGTGTGATGTCAACATGGTTATTCAATATATTTATAAATGGGGATGTAAGAGAAGTGAATGCGCGGGTGTTGGCAAGAGATGTGGGGTTAAAAGATAAAGAATCTAACACAAAGTGGGAGTTGTCACAGTTGCTCTTTGCTGATGACAATGTGCTTTTGGGAAATTCTGAAGAGAAGTTGCAGAGGTTGGTGGATGAGTTAGGTAGGGTATGTAAAAGAAGAAAATTAAAAGTGAATACAGTGGTACCTCTACTTAGGAGCAAAATTCTTAACATTTTGATAAGAAAAAATAATTTTTTTTTTTTTAAATATTTTGCGACAACAGGAGAGCACTCAGGATTAGGGGTTGCGAAAGTCAAATGGTTAAATGTTTATACAGTAGTGTACTGTATACTGAAATAAACAGAATAGAGGAAATCAGTTCTAATATACATTATTTAGGTATAACTACTGGTCAGAGAGCCCGTCGTAAGTTCGAGGCATCGGTAAATGAGTATGTCGCTAAGTGAGGAGAAGCTGTACCATACAAAACATACAATAATCTGAAGGACTATAGGATGCCTAGCATTTGGAGCAAAACTATATTAGAGTAATATTAAGATCTACATAGATCTATTGTTTTATTTTAAAAGGTCTAATATGCAGGGTTCAAAGGAAATTAAAAAAATGCAACACCAGGGTGTTGTAGAAGAGCGAGTGGTACTAAGTTATGAAATTCCACTACAATAAATATAATACAACCCAAGATCTATGTAGATTATGTCTGTGGACATTCATGTCCTCCATTGTTATCATCTCATTTATGCACACAAGTGACTAGATATCATTACATGCCAAAATACTGTTATTTACACACATCTGTCTCAATATCGTTATTTAAGCACATGAGCCTAATATCGTTATTAATGCACCTAAGTGCCTAAATATTGTGATTTATACGCACACGTGCCTAAATAATGATAACATGCATAACAAAAATATAAATACTAATGATAATATCAAATGTAAAACTTAAAATTATAAAAATTATAAAAATTATAAAACTTAAAATTGTTCAACTACAATGTTCAACTACATTGTTCAAATATACTGTTCAACTACACTGTTCAACTACAATGTTCAACTACATTGTTCAACTACACTGTTCAACTACACTGTTCAACTACACTGTTCAACTACATTGTTCAACTACACTGTTCAACCACACTTTTCTTCAACCCCCAGAGGGGATGGACACCTCCTGGGGACAACAACAACAGCCCCTCGGGGGAGATAAAACCCCTCTCACTACTCCCACTCTCTGAGGAAGAAAGGGGTCATGACCTGTATCCTTTGCACCAGCAGATTATTATTATAATCATGGGGAGCGCTAAACCTGTAGGATTATACAGCGCCTGTGGGGGTGGGGATGGAAGGTATTCAGTCTTAATTCAGGGAACTGGATGACAGATCCAATTCCCTAGATCAAGAGCCCATCACCAGCGTCAAGGAACCTCCCTTGAGGGGTTGCACCAGCAGAGACTTCAATTAGCACATTCCAGAATGCACATTCGTCTTAACATATTTGTCTGATCCAGCAAAATCAAACACCCTTTAATGGGATTACAGATTCATAGCTTATAAAAAAGCGACACACGAGACACACACATGTATAACAGAGGTTACACTCTACGGGAGTGTAAATGAAAAGATGCTTGTCCGAGAAAATGGAGATTTCCCAAGACTGGGAAAAATTGGAAAAATATATGCTTGGGTACTTTAGAAACACCCAGGGTCTTAATAACCTACAACCCGTATCTCAGACTGAAGGAATCAACCTATTCTGATTGTGAAAGTTTGAGAGAGCTGGCACCTAGTGTCTGTAAACCATAGGTCAGCAGATATCCGTCCATAAAAGAGGGCGGGAGGTAGTAACAGCTTGGAGTCTAGATTCGTGATTCGAGAATACAATTCAACGAGTGAACATATGATGAGGCTGGGTGATGTGGTGGCCACTTTACCCGGCCACCCAACGTAGAAACACTGGTGGCCAGTTTTGTGTGCGCCTCTTGCCGTGAATAGATACAGACATTTCAACGGGTGTAGCAATTACCATGGGAGTACTAAACCCATGTGGCTCACTCGTATTAGCCATCAGGCGACAAGTGCCAAGCAGACGATGAAGTGGAGATGTCCAGCGTCATCTCTTTAATCAAGCCATTGATACCGGTGTCACCACAGTGAGGTATGATACACACACCCTGGTAAGTCTTTATCAAATCCTTTATTTAACCATTACACTGTAGCATAAGGGTATATGGGAGGGGTAGACAAGACCAATTAAACGCCGTTATTCACGGGCGACTGCCCACAACCAAGTAAGACTCGCCCATGATGTTCCAGGTGCCATATCTGAAGAATATATATCTTCAAGGCGAGTATTAAAACCTGGTTATTTAATTTTCCAAGCAGCCCTGATGAGTCTTTAGACTGAACTATGGAATCGAAACACTTGGGAAAGGCTGCGAGTAGTTTCAAGCTGTCATCAACAAAGATGCATATTAATCAATTTAGTGGTTCCTTTATGATAATTTTTCATATGTACTCATCTTACCCAAAATCCCACACAGCCTGGGTGTGTTGTACCTGGGAATGTTGTACCTAGGAGTGTTGTACCTGGGAGTGTTGTACCTGGGTGTGTTGTACCTGGGAGTGTTGTACCTGGGAGTGTTGTACCTTGGAGTGTTGTACCTGGGTGTGTTGTACCTGGGTGTGTTGTACCTGGGAGTGTTGTACCTGGGAGTGTTGTACCTGGGTGTGTTGTACCTGGGAATGTTGTACCTGAGAGTGTTGTACCTGGGTGTGTTGTACTAGGGTGTGTTGTACCAGGGTGTGTTGTACCTGGGAGTGTTGTACCTGGGAGTGTTGTACCAGGGTGTGTTGTACCAGGGTGTGTTGTACCAGGTAGTGATGTACCTGGGAGTGTTGTACAAGGGAGTATTGTCCCAGGTAGTGTTGTACCAAATATTGTTCGTACATCAGTTTGCGTGCGGCTGGTAGTAACAGCCTGGTTGATCAGACCCTGATCCACCATGAGGCCTGGTCTCAGACTGAGCCGCGGAGGTGTTGACCCCCGAAACCCTCTCCAGGTAAACTCCAGGGATTGTACCAGGGAGTGTTGTACCAGGATGTGTTGTACCAGGGAGTGTTGTACCAGGGAGTGTTGTACCAGGGAGTTTTGTATCAGGTAGTGTTGTACCAGGGAGTGTTGTACCAGGGAGTGTTGTACAAGGGAGTGTTGAACCAGGGAGTGTTGTACCAGGGAGTGTTGTACCAGGGATTGTACCAGGGAGTGTTGTACCATGTATTGTACCAGGGAGTGTTGTACCATGTATTGTACCAAGGAATGTTGTACCATGTATTGTACCAGGGAGTGTTGTACCATGTATTGTACCAGGTAGTGTTGTACCAGGTAGCATTGTACCAGGTAGTGTTGTACCAGGTAGTGTTGTACCATGTATTGTACCAGGGAGTGCTGTACCAGGTAGTGTTGTGCCTAGGAATGCTGTACCAGGAAGTGTTACCAGGCAGTGCTGTACCGGGGAGTGTTGTAGCAGGTAGTGTTGTACCAGGGAGTGTTGTACCAGGGAGTGTTGTACCATGTAGTGTTGTACCATGTATTGTACCTAGGAGTGTTGTACCAGGTTGTGATGTACCAGGAAGTGTTGTACCAGGCAGTGTATACCTGGAGAGGGTTCCGGGGGTCAACGCCCCCACGACCCGGTCTGGGACCAGGCCTCATGGTGGATCAGGGCCTGATCAACCAGGCTGTTACTGTTGGCTGCACGCAAACCAATGTACGAGCCACAGCCCGGTTGGTCAGGTACTGACTAGGTGTTTGTCCAGTGCCTGCTTGAAGACAGCCAGGGGTCTATTGGTAATCCCCCTTATGTATGCTGGGAGGCAGTTGAACAGTCTTGGGCCTCTGACACTTATTGTGTTGTCTCTTATCGTGCTAATGGCACCCCTGCTTTTCATTGGGGGGATGTTGCATCATCTGCCGAGTCTTTTGCTTTCATAGGGAGTGATTTTCGTGTGCAAGTTTGGTACTAATCCCTCTAGGATTTTCCAGGTGTATATAATCATGTATCTCTCCTGCCTGCATTCTAGGGAGTACAAGTTGAGGAACTTCAAGCATTCCCAGTAATTGAGGTGTTTTATTGCAGTTACGTGTGCCATGAAGGTTCTCTGCACATTTTTAAGGTCAGCAATTTCAGCTGCCTTGAAAGGTGCAGTTAGTGTGCAGCAATATTCCAGCCTAGATAGAACAAGCGACCTGATGAGTGTCATCATGGGCTTGGCATCCCTAGTTTTGAAGGTTCTCATTATCCATCCTGTCATTTTTCTAGCAGATGTGATTGATATAATGTCTTTGAAGGTGAAGATCTTCCGACATGATCACTCCCAGGTCTTTTACACTAGTTTGTCGCTCTATTGTATGGTTGGAATTTGTTTTATACTTCGATGTAGTTTTAATTTCCTCACGTTTTCCATATCTGAGTAATTGAAATTTCTCATCATTGAACTTCATATTGTTTTCTGCAGCCCATTTAAGGATTTGGTTTATGTCTGCTTGGAGTCTTGCAGTGTCTTCAACGGTGAACACTGTCATACAGATTCGGGTGTCATCTGCAAAGGAAGACACAGCACTGTGGCTTATATCCCTGTCTATGTCCGATATGAGGATGAGGAACAGGATGGGAGCAAGTACTGTGCCTTGTGGAACAGAGCTTTTCACAGTAGCTGCCTCAGACTTTACTCTGTTGACTACTAATCTTTGTGTTCTACGTGTTAGGAAATTATAGATCCATCTACCAACTTTTCCCTGTTATTCCTTTATCACGCATTTTGTGTGCTATTACACCATGGTCACACTTGTCAAAGGCTTTTGCAAAGTCTGTGTATATAACATCTGCATTCTGTTTGTCTTCTAGAGCATCCAGGACCTTGTCGTAGTGGTCCAGTAGTTGGGACAGACAGGAGCGACCTGCTCTAAACCCGTGCTGCCCTGGGTTGTGTAATTGATGGGTATCTAGAAGAGTGGCGATCTTGCTTCTTAGAACCCTTTCAAAGATTTTTATGATATGGGACGTTAACGCTATTGGTCTGTAGTTCTTTGCTATTGCTTTACTGCCGCCTTTGTGGAGTGTTATACCAGGGAGTATTGTACTGGGCAGTGTTGTACCATGTATTGTACCAGGGAGTGTTGTACTAGGAAGTGATGTACCAGACAGAGTTGTAGCAGGTAGTGTTGTACCAGGGAGTGTTGTACCAGGTAGTGTTGTACAAGGTAGTGTTGTACCTAGGAGTGTTGTTCCAGGGAGTGTTGTACCAGGGTGTTGTACCAGGTAGTGTTGCACCTGGTAGTGTTGTACCAGGGAGTGTTGTACCTGGCAACGCCTCCGTGACCAGTACTTAGCTTCACTCTGTTATTCTGGTTCTCACGCATCACACGTCACTACATATAACAACAATAAACTCCCGCACAGAACCTGAATAAGAACTTCCTCGTCCAGGACACTTAAAGTTCAGCTTAAAATCCAGGAAATCTTATTGCGCTCTTATAAGTTTCCTGTGTTGCTGCTGCTGGGTGTAAGAGCTGTGGCAGCTAGAGGAACCGTCCTTGTTGTTGTTGGGAACTATAGGGCCACTCACAAAATACGCCGTATCGAGTCCTGCCTTCCACTGCCCGAAAAGAAACCTCGACCAAAGTGGAAGGCAGTTGACTATTGGCTGTGCGTATTATATGTCTCCAGTGCGCCCTGAATGGGCGATGTGTTAATAAAAATAAAAATAAATAAAGAGTAACATGACAGCAGGAAGGCGCAAGTAAGAGCCATAACATTCTGTCTTGTTTCTCTTCTTTTTGCTCTGCTTTACAGGGCCACTATTAGGTTACGTCGTATCGAGCCCCGTTTTCCAGTGTCCGGGGAAGAAACTTTGTTCAGAGCATAAAGAATATGACTAGTGGGGGATGCATTTGATATGTCCCCCATGCGCCGTGATTCCAGCAGGAAGGCGCAAGTAAGGGCTAGAATATTTTGACTTGTTCTTTTTCTTCTTGTAGGGTTTATAGGGCTGCTGACACTTACGCCGTATCGAGTCCTGGGGTTGTTTAGGAAGGACCTCTTGAACTGTACCTCTAAGGTATGAAAGTTCTGAGGTAATATCGTCGACAAGTTGAAGAGTTAGACGCATTTGCAGCACTTGGTTAATTGTATTGCCGAAACGTTTCGCCTGGATTACAGGCTTTTTTTCACTGGAAGTAGTAGAGACGGGATGTGGGACTGACCACCTACCACCCACCATGATGGACTGATGACGTCAACACTGCTCCCGGTGTTATAGTCACTTGTATTCCACTGAAAAAAACTTGTTGTATAGGCGAAACATTTCTGCAATAAAGATAGAAAAGTGTTGCTACCTTTACTACTACTACTGCTTACTACTACTATTACTACTATTACTACTACTGCTATTACTACTACTGCTATTACTACTACTACTACTACTGCTATTACTACTACTGCTTACTACTACTATTACTACTATTACTACTACTGCTATTACTACTACTACTACTACTGCTATTACTACTACTGCTATTACTACTACTAGTACTGCCTGATGTTTGATATCTTTATTATGCACCACATACCCATGGTGTGGGAGGTAGTCACCCCAGACCCATGGTGTGGGAGGTAGTCACCCCAGACCCATGGTGTGGGAGGTAGTCACCCCAGACCCATGGTGTGGGAGGTAGTCACCCCAGACCCATGGTGTGGGAGGTAGTCACCCCAGACCCATGGTGTGGGAGGTAGTCACCCCAGACCCATGGTGTGGGAGGTAGTCACCCCAGACCCATGGTGTGGGAGGTAGTCACCCCATACCCATGGTGTGGGAGGTAGTCACCACATACCCATGGTGTGGGAGGTAGTCACCCCATACCCATGGTGTGGGAGGTAGTCACCACATACCCATGGTGTGGGAGGTAGTCACCATATACCCATGGTGTGGGAGGTAGTCACCACATACCCATGGTGTGGGAGGTAGTCACCACATACCCATGGTGTGGGAGGTAGTCACCCCATACCCATGGTGTGGGAGGTAGTCACCACATACCCATGGTGTGGGAGGTAGTCACCACATACCCATGGTGTGGGAGGTAGTCACCCCATACCCATGGTGTGGGAGGTAGTCACCACATACCCATGGTGTGGGAGGTAGTCACCACATACCCATGGTGTGGGAGGTAGTCACCCCATACCCATGGTGTGGGAGGTAGTCACCACATACCCATGGTGTGGGAGGTAGTCACCCCATACCCATGGTGTGGGAGGTAGTCACCCCATACCCATGGTGTGGGAGGTAGTCACCACATACCCATGGTGTGGGAGGTAGTCACCACATACCCATGGTGTGGAGGTAGTCACCCATACCCATGGTGTGGAGGTAGTCACCACATACCCATGGTGTGGGAGGTAGTCACCCCATACCCATGGTGTGGGAGGTAGTCACCCCATACCCATGGTGTGGAGGTAGTCACCCCAGACCCATGGTGTGGGAGGTAGTCACCACATACCCATGGTGTGGGAGGTAGTCACCCCAGACCCATGGTGTGGGAGGTAGTCACCACATACCCATGGTGTGGGAGGTAGTCACCACATACCCATGGTGTGGGAGGTAGTCACCCCATACCCATGGTGTGGGAGGTAGTCACCACATACCCATGGTGTGGGAGGTAGTCACCACATACCCATGGTGTGGGAGGTAGTCACCACATACCCATGGTGTGGGAGGTAGTCACCCCATACCCATGGTGTGGGAGGTAGTCACCACATACCCATGGTGTGGGAGGTAGTCACCACATACCCATGGTGTGGGAGGTAGTCACCCCATACCCATGGTGTGGGAGGTAGTCACCACATACCCATGGTGTGGGAGGTAGTCACCACATACCCATGGTGTGGGAGGTAGTCACCCCATACCCATGGTGTGGGAGGTAGTCACCACATACCCATGGTGTGGGAGGTAGTCACCCCATACCCATGGTGTGGGAGGTAGTCACCCCATACCCATGGTGTGGGAGGTAGTCACCACATACCCATGGTGTGGGAGGTAGTCACCACATACCCATGGTGTGGGAGGTAGTCACCACATACCCATGGTGTGGGAGGTAGTCACCCCATACCCATGGTGTGGGAGGTAGTCACCACATACCCATGGTGTGGGAGGTAGTCACCCCATACCCATGGTGTGGGAGGTAGTCAAAAGATTACAGAGGTACATAATGGGTCCAGGGACTCATTACTTTATAATTTGTTCATGATAGTAACCATGTATAAACGTAAGTAAGTAAATTTACTTACATGATTCATTACCTTTGTAACTTGTGAGTTCATTACCTTTGTAACTTGTGAGTCCATTACCTTTGTAACTTGCTCAGCTATCAAAACTTTGGGGTCCAGTCCCTGGACCCATTATGTACCTCTGTAATCTTTTGACTACCTCCCACAGGATGGGTATGGGGTGCATAATAAAGATATCAAACTAAAACTAACTAACGTGTACGTTAGGCTCATACTAGAGTATGCAACACCAGTTTGGAACCCACACCTAACCAAGCACGTCAAGAAATTAGAGAAAGTGCAGAGGTTTGCAACAAGACTAGTCCCGGAGCTAAGGGGAACGTCCTACGAGGAGAGGTTAAGGGAAATCGGCCTGACGACACTGGAGGACAGGAGAGATGATAACAGGAGAGATGATAACGACATATAAAATACTGAGTGGAATTGACAAGGTGGACAAAGACAGGATGTTCCAGAGATTGGACACAGCAACAAGGGATCACAGTTGGAAGTTGAAGACTCAGATGAATCACAGGGATGTTAGGAAGTATTTCTTCAGTCACAGAGTTGTCAAGAAGTGGAATAGTCTGGGAAGTGATGTAGTGGAGGCAGGATCCATACATAGCTTTAAGAAGAGGTATGATAAAGCTCATGGAGAAGGGAGAGAGAAGACCTAGTAATGAACAGTGAAGAGGCGGGGCCAGGAGGAAGAGAGGAAGGAGGAGGTCAGAAGAGGATGATGGGAGACAGAGAGAAGTTGAAGATTGTTAAACGTGTGTTGAGGAAGATAGATACACAAGATAGATCATACAAACACAACATTGTCTTCAATGTTTAAGAGTGAGTCTGAACAAATGTTGAGTAAACACTGTCTGAACAATGTTAACATGAGTGAACAATGGTGGGACAATGTTAACATCTCCTGCGCTCAACAATGTGCTCAATACGCTCAATGTGCTCAATACGCTCAATGTGCAACAATACGCTCTCATGCGCTCAACAATACGCTCTCATGCGCTCAACAATACGCTCTTCTGCGCTCAACAATACGCTCTCCTGCGCTCAACAATACGCTCTCCTGCGCTCAACAATACGCTCAACAATACGCTCAACAATACGCTCTCATGCGCTCAACAATACGCTCTCCTGCGCTCAATAATACGCTCTCATGCGCTCAACAATACGCTCTCATGCGCTCAACAATACGCTCTCCTGTGCTCAACACTGCGCTCTCCTGCGCTCTCCTGCGCTCAACAATACGCTCTCATGCGCTCAACACTGCGCTCTCCTGCGCTCAACAATACGCTCTCATGCGCTCAACACTACGCTCTCCTGCGCTCAACAATACGCTCTCCTGCGCTCAACACTGCGCTCTCCTGCGCTCAACAATACGCTCTCATGCGCTCAACACTGAGCTCCCCTGCGCTCAACACTGCGCTCCCCTGCGCTCAACACTGTGCTCAACACTGCGCTCCCCTGCGCTCAACACTGCGCTCAACACTGCGCTCCCCTGCGCTCAACACTGCGCTCCCCTGCGCTCAACACTGCGCTCCCCTGCGCTCAACACTGTGCTCAACACTGCGCTCCCCTGCGCTCAACACTGTGCTCAACACTGCGCTCCCCTGCGCTCAACACTGCGCTCAACACTGCGTTCCCCTGCGCTCAACACTGCGTTCCCCTGCGCTCAACACTGCGCTCAACACTGCGCTCAACACTGCGCTCCCCTGCGCTCAACACTGCGCTCAAAACTGCGCTCCCCTGCGCTCAACACTGCGTTCCCCTGCACTCAACACTGCGCTCTCCTGCGCTCAACACTGCGTTCCCCTGCGCTCAACACTGCGCTCCCTGCGCTCAACACTGCGCTCCCCTGCGCTCAACACTGCGCTCCCCTGCGCTCAACACTGCGCTCCCCTGCGCTCAACACTGCGCTCCCCCTGCGCTGAACACTGCGCTCTCCTGCGCTCAACACTGCGCTCCCCTGCGCTCAACACTGCGCTCAACACTGCGCTCCCCTGCGCTCCCCTGCGCTCAACACTGCGCTCAACACTGCGCTCCCCTTCGCTCAACACTGCGCTCAACACTGCGTTCCCTGCGCTCAACACTGCGTTCCCTGCGCTCAACACTGCGCTCAACACTGCGCTCCCTGCGCTCAACACTGCGCTCAACACTGCGTTTCCTGCGCTCAACACTGCGCTCAACACTGCGTTCCCCTGCGCTCAACACTGCGTTCCCCTGCGCTCAACACTGCGCTCAACACTGCGCTCAACACTGCGTTCCCCTGTGCTCAACACTGCGCTCAAAACTGCGCTCCCCTGCGCTTAACACTGCGTTCCCTGCGCTCAACACTGCGTTCCCCTGCGCTCAACACTGCGCTCCCCTGCGCTCAACACTGCGCTCCCCTGCGCTCAACACTGCGTTCCCCTGCTCTCAACACTGCGCTCCCCTGCGCTCAACACTGCGCTCCCTGCGCTCAACACTGCGCTCCCTGCGCTCAACACTGCGTTCCCTGCGCTCAACACTGCGCTCCCTGCGCTCAACACTGCGCTCCCTGCGCTCAACACTGCGCTCCCCTGCGCTCACACTGCGCTCTCCTGCGCTCAACACTGCGCTCCCCTGCGCTCAACACTGCGCTCCCCTGCGCTCAACACTGCGCTCCCCTGCGCTCAACACTGCGCTCCCCTGCGCTCAACACTGCGCTCTCCTGCGCTCAACACTGCGCTCCCTGCGCTCAACACTGCGCTCCCCTGCGCTCAACACTGCGCTCCCCTGCGCTCAACACTGCGCTCCCCTGCGCTCAACACTGCGCTCCCCTGCGCTCAACACTGCGCTCCCCTGCGCTCAACACTGCGCTCTCCTGCGGTCAACACTGAGCTCCCCTGCGCTCAACACTGCGCTCTCCTGCGCTCAACACTGCGCTCTCCTGCGCTCAACACTGCGTTCCCCTGCGCTCAACACTGCGCTCCTATGCGCTCAACACTGCGCTCCCCTGCGATCAACACTGCGCTCTCCTGCGCTCAACACTGCGCTCCCCTGCGCTCAACACTGCGCTCTCCTGCGCTCAACACTGCGCTCTCCTGCGCTCAACACTGCGCTCTCTTGCGCTCAACACTGCGTTCCCTGCGCTCAACACTGCGTTCCCCTGCGCTCAACACTGCGCTCCCCTGCGCTCAACACTGCGCTCCCCTGCGCTCAACACTGCGCTCTCCTGCGCTAAACACTGCGCTCTCCTGCGCTCAACACTGCGCTCTCCTGCGCTCAACACTGCGCTCCCCTGCGCTCAACACTGCGCTCTCCTGCGCTCAACACTGCGCTCCCCTGCGCTCAACACTGCGCTCCCCTGCGCTCAACACTGCGCTCCACTGCGCTCAACACTGCGCTCCACTGCGCTCAACACTGCGCTCCACTGCGCTCAACACTGCGCTCCACTGCGCTCAACACTGCGCTCAACACTGCGCTCCACTGCGCTCAACACTGCGCTCCCCTGCGCTCAACACTGCGCTCCCCTGCGCTCAACACTGCGCTCCCCTGCGCTCAACACTGCGCTCCCCTGCGCTCAACACTGCGCCCCTGGTGATAGCGTCATACACTAAGTAGCTGGTGGTAGCTCAGCGGTATATCAAATTTCAAGAATATTATACAAAGTGCTTCAGGGAAGAGTGTGAGAGTGCGTGTGTGAGTTTGTGAAAGTGTGTGAGAGTGCGTGTGTGAGTGCGTGAAAGTGTGTGTGAGTGCGTGAAAGTGTGTGTGAGTGCGTGAGTGTGTGAGTGCGTGAGTGTGTGAGAGTGCGTGAGTGTGTGTGTGACTGTGTGGAAGAAATCAAGGACCTATACTGGTCCTTGATTTCTCACATTATCAAGGACCTATATAGGTCCTTCATTTCTCACATTATCAAGGACCACTGCAGGTCCTTGAGTTCCCACATTATCAAGGATCTGTGCAGGTCCTTGATTTTCCCCATCATCAAGGACCTGTACAAGTCGTAGATGAATGGTTCAGAGAACCGACGAGTTGATATATTAGACACATATGCAACACTTGGGTATCTTTATTGAGGAAATGTTTCGCCACACAGTGGCTTTATCTTGTCTGACAGCAACATCTTAGTATCTTAATACAGGGAATTCTTCACTTGCCTAACCCTTGGGCACGACCTACTTCCACATTGGTCAAATGTGACACCACCTACGACTGCTGCACCTCTCCTGCCTACGGTATATAAGCTACCTCTTCGCACATATGCTGTATTCTGTTCAAGATTGATGGACTGACAACATCGACTCAAGGTTGAGGGACTGATTACCTCAAACTCCTCCTGTTCTTCACGAATCTCCTTTGTATGGACTGATGAAGCCACTGTGTGGCGAAACGTTTCCTCAATAAAGATACCCAAGTGTTGCATATGTGTCTAATTTACCACCTGTACAAGTCATTGATTCCTCACACAAGGATCTGTACAGGTCCTTGATTCCTCACATCATCAAGGTCCTGTACAGGTCCTGCAAATCACTTTGCAGGCTACGGGCTGTAGTTCGTACATTGGTTTATATGCTGCCAGCAGTAACAGCCTGGTTGATCAGGCCCTGATCCACCACGCGGCCTGGTCACGGACCGGGCCGCGGGGGCGTTGACCCCCGAAACCCTTTCCAGGTATACTCCAGGATAACCCAAGTCAGAGTTAAGTGATTTATGTCTCTCATGGTTCAAGCTGAATTATGCTAATGTTAGGAAGCTTAGGGGGTGGTCTCTAAGCTGTGGCTTTACAAGACAGCTTTAAGCTGTGGCTTTACAAGACAGCTTTAAGCTGTGGCTTTACAAGACAGCTTTAAGCTGTCAGTCACGGAACTGTCTTCAATTTAGTTCAGCTCGATTGTCTGTCTCTTCGTTAAAAAAACACGACATGTACCTTCTTAAAACCATGATATGTACCTTCTTAAAACCACGACATGTACATTATTAAAACCACGACATGTACCTTCTTAAAAACCACTATATGTACCCTCTTAAAACCACGACATATACCTTCTTAAACCCACGACATATAGATTCTTAAAACTACGACATATACCCTCTTAAAACCACGACATATACCTTCTTAAAACCACGACATATACCTTCTTAAAACCACGACATGTACCTTCTTAAAGGAAGGTGTCTGCGGTGTTGTGTGACTGAGAATAAACAAAGATATATGAGAGAAGTTCAACAAAACTTGGGCGAGAAATATGTACTGACACTTTACCATCGCTTTTTGTTTTTTAAAGAATGTTAGCTTAGAGTTGGACTACAGTAGGTCCAGTGCCTCCTGCTAGCCAGGTGCTGCTAGCCAGGTGTTGCTAGCCAAGTCCTGCTTGCCAGGTGCTGCTAGCCAGCTCCTGCTTGCCAGGTGCTGCTAGCCAGCTCCTGCTTGCCAGCTCCTGCTAGCCAGCTAATGCTCACATTCACTCTTAACTGATCCACACGCCTGCTGCTGCACTCCTCCATATTTCCCTGTCATCTCTGACTGATCTTCTCCAGGAAAGTAAACATCCACTGAACTGCCTCTCCACGTTTACATTGTCCATGTTTACATTGTCTTATGTGCAACATCTCTGTATCTTTATTTGTAGACGTTTCGCCATCCAGTGGCTTTATCAATACAAGGACGTAATGTGAAGACTGTAGAACTCTATACAAAAGACGAGGTAATCAGTCCCTCAGTCTTGGTGCTGGTGAAGAGCACCGTAGTCTTGAAGACTCTGGTAATCTTCACCAACTACAAAGCTGAGGGACTGATTACCTCGTCTTTTGTATAGAGTTCTACAGTCTTCACATTACGTCCTTGTCTTGTATTGATAGCCACTGGAGGGCGAGACGTTTACAATATAGATACCCAGATGTTGCACATGTGTCTAATTCTTCAGTATTCTGGGGACAGTATACTGGAGACAGTATACTGGAGACAGTATACTGGAGACAGTATACTGGAGACAGTACACTGGAGACAGTATACTGCAGACAGTACACTGGAGACAGTATACTGCAGACAGTATACTGGGGAAAGTATTGTTTTAAATGTTGCAACAAGGGAAAGGCTGGAGGCAGTGATGTCGTGTGTGAGGGCAATGTGTGGTGTGAATATAATGCAGAGAAACCGTAGCTTGGAGCTTTACTCTGAGGGCAAGTGAGGATTGTTGAGGTGGTGTGGACATGTAGAGAGGATGGAGTGTGTATAACTCCAGGATGGAGGGAAGGAGGGGTGGACGTCATCTTAAAAAAATTTGGAGGGAGGGGGTAAAGGAGGTTTTTGAGTGGTAGGGGCTTGGATGTCCAACAGGCTTGTGTGAATGTGTGAGATATAGGTAAGTAGAGGCAAGTGGATTTGATGATTTGACATGCTGTTGGAGTGTGAGCAAGGTAATATTTATGAAGGGATTCGGGGGCAAACAGTTAGTCGGACTTGAGTCCTGGAGGTGGAGAGTACGGTGCCTGCATCTTGAAGAGGGATGGGGGGAAGTGTTGTTGTCTAGGTCATCTGAAATGAAGAAGTCTTCTCCAGGTTGAGGGACTGACCACCTCAAAACTACTCATCGAGGATGATGGACTGATTACATTGTCTCTACATTTCTACTGCTGCTGCTGCTGCTGCTGCTGCTGCTGCTGCTGCTGCTGCTGCTGTTGCTGCTGCTGCTGCTGCTGTTGCTGCTGCAGCTGCTGCTGCTGCTGTACTGACTGAAGAAGCCTGCTGTGTAGGCGAAACCTTTCGCAATAAAGATACGTGAATGTTGCACATGTGTCTTGTTGTGTCCAGCAGTGTTGCAGTGTTGCTCACCCAGAAACTCAACAACACTTGTCAGTCATCTCTCTCGACTCATCTCTCCCTACTCATCTCTCCCTACTCATCTCTCCCTACTCATCTCTCCCTACTCATCTCTCTCTACTCATCTCTCTCTACTCATCTCTCTCTACTCATATCTCTCTACTCATCTCTCTCTACTCATCTCTCTCTACTCATTCTCTCTACTCATCTCTCCTCTCCACTCATCTCTCTCTACTCATCTCTCTCTACTCTATCTCTCTACTCATCTCTCTCTACTCATCTCTCTCTACTCATCTCTCTCTCATCTCTACTCATCTCTCCTACTCATCTCTCTCTACTCATCTCTCTCTACTCATCTCTCTCTACTCATCTCTCTCTACTCATCTCTCTACTCATCTCCCTCATCTCTCTCTACTCATCTCTCTCTACTCATCTCTCTACTCATCTCTCTCCTACTCATCTCTACTCATCTCTCTATCTCTCCCTACTCATCTCTCTCTACTCATCTCTCCCTACTCATCTCTCTCTACTCATCTCTCTCTACTCATCTCTCTCTACTCATCTCTCTCTACTCATCTCTCCCTACTCATCTCTCCCTACTCATCTCTCCCTACTCATCTCTCCCTACTCATCTCTCCTGACTCATCTCTCCTGACTCATCTCTCCTGACTCATCTCTCCTTACTCATCTCTCCTGACTCATCTCTCCCTACTCATCTCTCCTGACTTATCTCTCCTGACTCATCTCTCCTGACTCATCTCTCCTGACTCATCTCTCCCTACTCATCTCTCCTGACTTATCTCTCCTGACTCATCTCTCCTGACTCATCTCTCCTGACTCATCTCTCCTGACTCATCTCTCCTGACTCATCTCCTCATTGACTGATTGCTTTGATCTAAGTCAGTCACTTTAATTATTTCGACATGACTTGATGATTTATGCTTCCATCATCACTGACAACAACTCAACATATTAACAGACATGACACTTGTCTGTTAGGAGTGTAGTGAGTCTGATTCTGACACCTCATGCTGGTTAATGGGGTTTAAAGCCTCTCTACTACACTATGATCATTAAGATTGCACTGGTAACACACACCAGACCAGGACATGGAACACTGGTAACACACACCAGACCAGGACATGGAACACTGGCAACACATACCAGACCAGGACATGGAACACTGGTAACACACACCAGACTAGGACATGGAACACTGGTAACACACACCAGACCAGGACATGGAACACTGGTAACACATACCAGACCAGGACATGGAACACTGGTGACACACACCAGACCAGGACATGGAACACTGGTAACACACACCAGACCAGGACATGGAACACTGGTAACACACACCAGACCAGGACATGGAACACTGGTAACACACACCAGACCAGGACATGGAACACTGGTAACACACACCAGACCAGGACATGGAACACTGGTAACACACACCAGACCAGGACATGGAACACTGGTAACACACACCAGACCAGGACATGGAACACTGGTAACACACACCAGACCAGGACATGGAACACTGGTAACACATACCAGACCAGGACATGGAACACTGGTAACACACACCAGACCAGGACATGGAACACTGGTAACACACACCAGACCAGGACATGGAACACTGGCAACACATACCAGACCAGGACATGGAACACTGGTAACACATACCAGACCAGGACATGGAACACTGGCAACACATACCAGACCAGGACATGGAAAACTGGTAACACACACCAGACCAGGACATGGAACACTGGTAACACACACCAGACCAGGACATGGAACACTGGCAACACATACCAGACCAGGACATGGAACACTGGTAACACACACCAGACCAGGACATGGAACACTGGTAACACATACCAGACCAGGACATGGAACACTGGTAACACATACCAGACCAGGACATGGAACACTGGTAACACACACCAGACCAGGACATGGAACACTGGTAACACACACCAGACCAGGACATGGAACACTGGTAACACATACCAGACCAGCACATGGAACACTGGTAACACACACCAGACCAGGACATGGAACACTGGTAACACACACCAGACCAGGACATGGAACACTGGTAACACATACCAGACCAGAACATGGACCACTGGTAACACACACCAGACCAGGACATGGAACACTGGTAACACATACCAGACCAGGACATGGAACACTGGTAACACATACCAGAGCAGGACATGGAACACTGGTAACACATACCAGACCAGGACATGGAACACTGGTAACACACACCAGACCAGGACATGGAACACAAACTGCTAAGGTGTAATAAACACTTGTCATTGCTCAATACTAACCCACATGCAGACAGAAACTCAGGAGATTAACTGATCTGCATATTTCGACCCACTTCTGGGGTCCTCTTCAGTAGAAGAGGTTCCCAGAAGGGGGTCGAAATATACAGATCAGTTAATGTTTTGATGTTTTGTGTCCGTGTGGGTTACTACTGAGCACAAAGTACAGTTACACAGGGTGGTTCGTATACACCATCCAGAATTATACACACAGGCAGGTACCATACATAGCTTTAAGAAGAGGTATGATGAAGCTCATGTAGCGGGGACGGAGTGGACCTAGTAGTGACCAGTGAAGAGGCGGAGCCAGAAGCTATGAGTAGACCCCTGCAACAACAATTAGGTGAGTACACAACGTAGGACCTCACACACCCTGTACACACCTTGTAGGTCTTTATAGGTTCGAATCACCTACACACAGGTTCGAGTCACCTACACATAGGTTCTAACTCATTAACCAGTTTAAAATAAAGAAACTAACAGTATCAGAATGCGATCATTCTCGTCTTAGCAACCACTGAAGGTGTCTGTCCAGCTCCCTCTTGAAGACAGCCAGAAGTCTATTGGTAATCCCTCTTATGTATGCTGGCAGGCAGTTGAGGAGTCTTGGGCCCATGACACTTAACGTTTAACAAGTAAAACATTAATATATTTTGTCTCTGGGTAATAATTCCTCTTTTCTGTTTATCAATTGTGATGTACTGAAGGTATGGTAAGACATACCCACGACTGAAGGTATGGTAAGACATACCCACGACTGAAGGTATGTTAAGACATACCCATGACTGAAGGTATGTTAAGACATATCCACGACTGAAGGTATGTTAAAACATACCCATGACTGCAGACATACAAAGCCATAGCAGTTACATCTGCAGTAATATTTCCTCTGGTGTTGGAGGCTGGACATGGCTGTCAGCCGTCCTTCTGACGGTACAGTAATGTCTGGTGACGGACAGGAGAGAGAGTTTTCCCCGTGGTAAATTGTCCGGCTGACAGACATGGCCAGACAGATAATCAAACAGCTACTAGACGGGACCCCCGGAGAACACTGCAAAAATAATATTTATCTTTATAACTGTTCTATGTTCACCTCAAAAGCTTGCAATGTTGCAGAAAAGAGGAGGAGGAGGTGTTAGCAAATACGATCACAGGTAACGCCTTTGCATAGTAAGAACTTATAAGAAAGAGACAGGGAAGGCGAGGACAAATGTTTACATTGTGTAAAGAAAACGTTGTAAGATTTTCCCTTTTATGTTACGTGTTTGAGACGTGTAGAGAAGAGTGAGAGGCGGAGTGCACCAAGTCTGACACAGCCAGGGCGGAGTGCACCAAGTCTGACACAGCCTGGGCGGGGTGCACCAAGTTTGACACAGCCTGGGCGGGGTGCACCAAGTTTAACACAGCATGGGCGGGGTGCACCAAGTTTGATACAGCCTGAGCGGAGTGCACCAAGTTTGACACACTGCCTGAGCGGGGTGCACCAAGTTTGACACAGCCAGGGCGGGGTGCACCAAGTTTGACACAGCCAGGGCGGAGTGCACCAAGTTTGACACAGCCTGGGCGGAGTGCACCGAGTCTGACACACTGCCTGAGCGGGGTGCACCAAGTTTGACACAGCCAGGGCGGAGTGCACCAAGTTTGACACAGCCAGGGCGGAGTGCACCAAGTTTGACACACTACCTGAGCGGAGTGCACCAAGTTTGACACACTGCCTGGGCGGAGTGCACCAAGTTTGACACACTGCCTGAGCGGGGTGCACCAAGTTTGACACAGCCAGGGCGGAGTGCACCATGTTTGACACAGCCAGGGCGGAGTGCACCGAGTCTGACACAGCCAGGGCGGAGTGCACCGAGTCTGACACAGCCAGGGCGGAGTGCACCGAGTCTGACACAGCCAGGGCGGAGTGCACCAAGTTTGACACAACCAGGGCGGAGTGCACCAAGTCTGACAGTGCCTGGTTGTCCGCGACTCTTACAACGAAAACAGAGAAACGAGAATTGCATATTGCACTGTTTGTTTGACAATGAATGTGAGTGACTGGCGCCATTCTGATGGGCCGGAGGTCAGCATTTATCTGATTCACACACTGTCCAGAGTACAGATTTTCTCCCCCTCGAAATATGGTGAACCAGACAGAGAGTAACACTAAGATGAACGTCTGCAAGACTGACACACGCTTAGTCTTCAACATAAAAACAACATTGACTTCTTGTAGCTTGACTTCTCGTAGCTTGACTTCTCGTAGCTTGACTTCTCGTAGCTTGACTTCTCGTAGCTTGACTTCTCGTAGCTTGACATGCCACTGACACATAGCACAGATACTTGTGGATAAAGATATCTCTCCTGGGAAGCTACGGACCAGCTGAATATCAATGAGGAAGAGAGAAGAATGACGACCCTCTTCACTGTGGGTCGTCCAGCCAGCTGCCCTCTCACTCTCACAGTATCACTCTCACTATCACTCTCACTCTCACTATCACTCTCCCCTGACAAGACCAAATTAATGGTTCATCTTCAAGAAATAATTTTAGCCTCACGAAGAGAAACACTGATGGATATTAATATTTTTGTATCAAACAATTGGGCACATCAGGACTTGTCAACGACCCTTCATGTTTGTGACACAGAAGCATACCTGGAGTATACCTGGGGTATTCCTGGAGTATAACTGGGGTATTCCGGGAGTATACCTGGGGTATACCTGGAGTATACCTGGAGTACACCTGGGGTATTCCGGGAGTATACCTGGGGTATACCTAGAGTATACCTGGGGTATTCCTGGAGTATGCCTGGGGTATACCTGGAGTATACCTGGGGAGGGTTTCGGGGTCAACGCCCCCAAGGCTCGGTCTGAGACCAAGTCTCGTGGTGGATCAGGGTCTGATCAACCAGGCTGTTACTGCTGGCCGCACGCAAACTGACGTACAAAAGACAGCCCGGCTGGTCAGGTACAGACTTTAGGTGCCTGTCGAGTGCCTTCTTGAAGACAGCCAGGGTGTTGAAGAGAGCCAGGGGTCTTGAAGAAGCCAGGGATCTTGAAGAAAGCCAGGGGTCTTGAAGAAAGCCAGGGGTCTTGAAGACAGCCAGGGGTCTATTGGTAATCCCCCTTATGTATGCTGGGAGGCAGTTGAACAGTCTTGGGCCCCTGACACTTATTGTGTTGTCTCTCAGTGTACTCGTGGCGCCCCTGCTTTTCATTGTGGAAATGTTGCATCTCCTGCCGAGTCTTTTGCTTTCATAGGGAGTGATTTTCGTGTGCAAGTTTGGTACTAATCCCTCTAGGATTTCCCAAGTGTATATTATCATGTATCTCTCTCGCCTGCGTTCCAGGGAATACAAATCAAGGGACCGTTCCCAGTAATTTAGGTACTTTATCGTACTTATGTGTGCCGTGAAAGTTCTTTGTACAGTCTCCAGGTCGGCAATTTCGCCTGCTTTGAAGGAGGCAGTTAGTGTGCAGCAGTATTCCAGCCTAAAGAGAACAAGCGATTTGAAGAGAATCATCATGGGCTTGGCGTCCCTAGTTTTGAAGGTTCTCATTATCCATCCTTTCATTTTCCTAGCAGATGTGGTAGATACATTGTTGTGATCTTTGAAGGCGAGATCCTCTGACATTATCACTCCCAGGTCCTTCACATTACTTTTTCGCTCTATTGTGTGGTTAGAATTTGTTGCATACCCTGATACAATTTTAATTTAATTGAATTTCATATTGTTTTCTGCGGCCCATTTAATGATATAGTTGATGTCCGCTAGGTGTCTTGCGGTGAAATCGATGAAGGTCACTGTCATGGCAATTTGGGTGTTATCAGCAAAAGAAGACAGGAGCTGTGGCTTACTACTCTGTCTATGTCAGATATGAGGATGAGGAACAGGAAATACAAGCAGTGAGGATCTTCTCTATCCTGGAGAGACACTCTCACTGGCAACACTTGCGCTGTTCTGCCACACTCTTCTATATAACTCGTGAAAATAAATCAGGGAGCGAGTGAGGGTTTAAACTATACACAAATAACACGCACATAGAAGAGAGGAGCTTACGACGACGCTTCGGTCCGACTTGGACCATTTACAAAGTCATACTAACAAAAAGAAGAGAAGGTGGGAGTTTATATAGAGGCCATCCGACAGGGACGGGAACAAGAGAAAGTGGTGGAGGAGTAATAGTGGTAGTAGTAGTGGTAGTAGTAGTAGTAGTAGTAGTAGTGGTAGTAGTGGAGTCAAATACTAAGAAAGAGGAGCACTGTACCACTACTACTACCACTACTACTACTACTACCACTACTGGGTATACGTGGACGAATCTTTTAGGACACACCTGCCCTGGGTTCAAGTCCCCTCCCGTTCCATGGTCTATTCTGCGTGATAGTTACAGTTGTTGGAACACTGGCAGCAGAGACCAGACGCACTCCGGCCCGAAGCTGAAACCAGAAGTTCAATCTTTGAAAACAATAATCGCAAACAAGCCAAACAAGATGCAAAACAACCACATAGGGGGGGGGAGTTGCATGACAGCTCTAGGCCTTTCGTGTTGCAATCAACACATCAGGAGCTTGCAATGTTGCAGAAACAAGGAGGCATTCCAAGCAACTACGTTCAGAGGACGCGTCTTTGCAAGCTCTTGATGATGTCTTGATTGCAACAGGAAAGGCCAAGAGCTGTCATTCAACTCTCCCCTCCCCACGTGGTTGTTTCGAAATCATAATATGTTGAAAAAAAATAAAAAAATTCTTTCTAAACATGAGTTTGAGTAAATGAATGTGATGACTGGAGCATAACACACATGTGATGACTAGAGCATAACACACATGTGATGACTGGAGCATAACACACATGTGATGACTGGAGCATAACACACATGTGATGACTAGAGCATAACACACATGTGATGACTGGGGATAACACACATGTGATGACTGGAGCATAACACACATGTGATGACTGGAGCATAACACACATGTGATGACTAGAGCATAACACACATGTGATGACTGGAGCATAACACACATGTGATGACTGGAGCATAACACACATGTGATGACTAGAGCATAACACACATGTGATGACTGGAGCATAACACACATGTGATGACTGGAGCATAACACACATGTGATGACTGGAGCATAACACACATGTGATGACTGGAGCATAACACATGTGATGACTGGACCATAACACATGTGATGACTGAAGCATAACACACATGTGATGGCTGGAGCATAACGCACATGTGATGACTGAAGCATAACACACATGTGATGACTGGAGCATAACACACATGTGATGACTGGACCATAACACACATGTGATGACTGGACCATAACACACATGGGATGACTGAAGCATAACACACATGTGATGGCTGGAGCATAACGCACATGTGATGAATGAAGCATAACACACATGTGATGGCTGGAGCATAACGCACATGTGATGACTGGACCATAACACACATGGGATGACTGAAGCATAACACACATGTGATGGCTGGAGCATAACACACATGTGATGACTGGAGCATAACACACATGTGATGACTGGACCATAACACACATATGATGACTGGACCATAACACACATGTGATGACTGGGGATAACACACATGTGATGACTGGAACATAACACACATGTGATGACTGGAACATAACACACATGTGATGACTGGAACATAACACACATGTGATGACTGGAACATAACACACATGTGATGACTGGAGCATAACACACATGTGATGACTGGAGCATAACACACATGTGATGGCTGGAGCATAACACACATGTGATGACTGGAGCATAACACACATGTGATGACTGGAGCATAACACACATGTGATGACTGGAGCATAACACACATGTGATGACTGGAGCATAACACACATGTGATGACTGGAGCATAACACACATGTGATGACTGGAGCATAACACACATGTGATGACTGGAGCATAACACACATGTGATGACTGGAACATAACACACATTAGCCGATTCGATTGAGGGGGTCATTGGAGACTTGTCTAGGACTTTAAACTGATAGATTATAGAGGTATGGGTGTTTGTGGGAAACAATCAGGCTGTAGTATTAGGCCTGGAAACAGCAGATATTACCAGGATACCTCAGGGATATGTTTAAAAGACAATATTCAAAATAAAGTTGCTAGAAAGGCAAAGCAAATGATCAACAAACAAAGAGAGATAGTAGAGGAAAACGAGTGACTAGCTCCCTTAAGGTTTACTATACAAATAGTAGGAGTCTAAGAAATAAGATAGATGAGCTAAGATTACTTGCAAGTGCAGGTAATATAGATATTATTGCTATAACAGAGACCTGGTTCAACCTGAAAGATAGAGAAATGCCTTCAGAGTGCAACATACAGGGTTATAATCTATTCCACACTGATAGAGTCAACAGGAAGGGTGGTGGAGTGGCGATGTTTGTCAGAGATAATTTAAATTGTTGTGTTAGACAAGGTATAAGATTAGAAACATCGGACACAGAATCTGTTTGGCTACAGTTTCTCGAGGGTCGTGAAAAAATAATTTTGGGTGTGATTTACAGACCCCCAAGTCTGGATAGGGAGTGCAGTAAGCTGCTATGGGACGAAATTCATAAGGCGTCTAGATATGAAAATGTTGTGTTAATGGGAGATTTTAACTTTAGACAAATTGATTGGAACAATGAGACAGGTAATCTTGAGTCTAGTGACTTTCTTTATACGGTTCAGGATTGTTTTTTAAAACAGTTTGTGACAGAACCAACTAGAGGTAGCAAATTGCTTGATTTGGTTCTTGCCAACAAAGAATCACTAATTAATAATCTTGAGGTTAATGAAGAGCATGGGGAAAGCGATCACAAATTACTTAGTTTCAATATATCATGGAATTACCCAGGTAACTGCAATCAAGTCTCTGTTCCAGACTTTTGCTTAGCCGAATTCATGGGGCTGAGAAATTACCTAGGTGGGCTAAATTGGGATGACCTGACTATGGGTCAGGTAGGTGGTTTTGGTTGCCAATATGACGTTTTCCAGAGCGTAGTTTTAGCTGCCCAGACAACTTTTGTTCCGAGTAGGGAAATTAGATCTAACAAAAATGATCCTAAATGGATGAACAATAGATTAAAACATCTCATTGGTCAAAAGAGAAGCATATATAGGCGTATCAAAAGAGGGGATGGACAGATAAGAAATCAATATTTTCAATTAAAGAGAGAAATAAAAAAAGGAATAAGAAAAGCAGAAAGGGATTATGAGGCTAAGGTCGCAAGGGATTCGAAGACTAACCCAAAAGGTTTCTTTCAGGTATACAGAAGTAAGATTAGGGACAAGATAGGCCCACTTAAGAGTAACTCAGAACAGATCACGGACAGCGATAAGGATATATGTGTGAAATTTTCAATACTTACTTCCTCTCAGTTTTTACTCAG
>WNWK01009847.1:65165-73964 GCA_009830355.1 Cherax destructor
TATTACGAACCAACCTTGGTATAACGGATCTACATAGGAAGTACCTACCCACCTCGTTATAACAACAATGCTTTGATAAGTAAGACACAGGTGCAATAATTAGGTATCCACAGTGCGAAACGCTCCGCCAACACAGTAGGCTTCTTCAGTCAGATACAGAGGCAGCAGGAGCACTGCAGATACGCAGAAAATGTAACCAGTCCCATCACCGGACATCAATGCTAGATTCCTGTCTCTAGCTCCTGGGCCGGAGGCTAGAGCCTTCACTACACCGTGAAGTGAAGAACGTAAACAAAATTCTTAAACAACAGCGCTGGTAACCATGCTAGCTTAGGTTAGGTTAGCTTAGCTTAGCTTAGCTTAGGTTAGGTTAGGTTAGGTTAGGTTAGGTTAGGTTAGGTTAGGTTAGCTTAGCTTAGCTTAGCTTAGGTTAGGTTAGGTTAGGTTAGGTTAGGTTAGGTTAGGTAAGGTTAGCTTAGGTTAGCTTAGGTTAGCTTAGGTTAGCTTAGGTTAGCTTAGGATAGGTTAGTTTAGGTTAGGTTAGGTAAGGTAAGGTTAGCTTAGGTTAGCTTAGGTTAGGATAGGTTAGCTTAGGTTAGGTTAGGTAAGTTTTGTCAGGAAACAGGACAAGTGTTTCCTGACGCGGGTCTTAGTCATATGATGACCCACAGCTGGAGCTTTTGGTCATCTGACCGAGGCCTTCCGCTGGCTTACCACTCATCCACTTAAAAATTATGGTTTAATTTCTCTGTTAACCTTGAGTCAAGTGTTAGCACCAGCACACAACAAACACCAGGACACAACAAACACCAGGACACAACAAACACTAGGACACAACAAACACCAGGACACAACAAACACTAGGACACAACAAACACCAGGACACAACAACCAACAACACACAACAAACACCAGCACACAACAAACACCAGGACACAACAAACACCATGACACAACAACCAACAACACACAACAAACACCAGCACACAACAAACACCAGGACACAACAAACACCAGGACACAACAAACAACAACACACAACAAACAACAACACACAACAAACACCAGCACACAACAAACACCAGCACACAACAAACACCAGGACACAACAAACACTAGGACACAACAAACAACAACACACAACAAACAACAACACACAACAAACACCAGGACACAACAAACACCAGGACACAACAAACACCAGGACACAAAAAACAACAACACGCAACAAACACCAGCACACAACAAACACCAGGACACAACAGACACTAGGACACAACAAACACCAGGACACAACAAACAACAACACACAACAAACATCAGCACACAACAAACACCAGGACACAACAAACACCAGGACACAACAAACACTAGGACACAACAAACACCAGGACACAACAAACAACAACACACAACAAACACCAGCACACAACAAACACCAGCACACAAGAAACACCAGGACACAACAAACACTAGGACACAACAAACACAAGGACACAACAAACAACAACACACAACAAACACCAGCACACAACAAACACCAGGACACAACAAACACTAGGACACAACAAACACCAGGACACAACAAACAACAACACGCAACAAACACCAGCACACAAAAACACCAGGACACAACAAACACCAGGACACAACAAACACTAGGACACAACAAACACCAGGACACAACAAACAACAACACACAACAAACACCAGGACACAACAAACACCAGGACACAATAAACACCAGGGCACAACAAACACCAGGACACAACAAACAACAACACACAACAAACACCAGGACACAACAAACACCAGGACACAACAAACACCAGGACAACAAGCAACTACACACAACAAACACATGGACACGACAACTACCTGGACACAACAAACACCAGGACACAACAAGCAACAACACTCAACAAACACCAGGACACAACAAAAACCAGGACACAACAAACACCAGGACACAACAAGCAACAACACACAACAAACACCAGGACACGACAACTACCTGGACACAACAAACACCAGGACACAACAAGCAACAACACACAACAAACACCAGGACACAACAAACACCAGGACACAACAAACACCAGGACACAACAAACAACAACACACAACAAACACCAACATACAATAAACATCAGCACACAACAAACACCTTCACTCAAACATCAGCACACAACAAACACCAGGACACAACAAGCAACAACACACAACAAACACCAACATACAATAAACATCAGCACACAACAAACACCTTCACTCAAACATCAGCACACAACAAACACCAAAATACAACAAACATCAGCACACAACAAACACCTCACCAAACACAGGACACAAACATAGACAACAAACATGGACAACAAACACAGACACAACAAACATCAAAATACAACAAACATCAGCACACAACAAACACCAACATACAACAAACAACAAACTGACACAAACAACACACACACAAACACAACACACAACACAGACACAACAAACACCAACTACAACAAACACAGGACACAAACAACACAACACCAACAAAACACACACAACAACATCAGCACACAACAAACACCAGGACACTCAAACACAGCACACAACAAACATCAAACACAACAAACATCAGCACACAACAAACACCAAATACAACAAACATCAGACACAACAAACACCACATACAACAAACATCAGCACACAACAAACACCAAATACAACAAACACCAGCACACAACAAACACCAACAAAAACAAACACAGCACACAACAAACACCAGACTACAACAAACATCAGCACACAACAAACACCAACATACAACAAACATCAGCACACAACAAACACCAAATACAACAAACATCAGCACACAACAAACACCAACATACAACAAACATCAGCACACAACAAACACCAACATACAACAAACATCAGCACACAACAAACACCTTCACACAAACATCAGCACACAACAAACATAGTCTTCAATTTTCTCTGAGTTTTTAATGAATTTGTTTACACTATCGAGCTAGTCCCACTGTGGACAGCTGAGTACAGCTGTCCTGGTACTCACAGCTGGTACCTGTACAGTGTACCTGGTACCTGCTACAGTGTACCTGTTACCTGCTACAGTGTACCTGGTACCTGCTACATGCTGTACCTGCTACACTGTACGGACCTGCTACACTGTACCTGGTACTGCTACACTGTACCTGGTACCTGCTACACTGTACCTGGTACCTGCTACACTGTACCTGGTACCTGCTACACTGTACCTGGTACCTGCTACACTGTACCTGGTACCTGCTACACTGTACCTGGTACCTGCTACACTGTACCTGGTACCTGCTACACTGTACCTGGTACCTGCTACACTGTACCTGGTACCTGCTACATGTACCTGGTACCTGTTACACTGTACCTGGTACCTGCTACACTGTACCTGCGTACCTGCTCCCTACTGTACCTGGTACCTGCTACACTGTACCTGTACCTGCTATACTGTACCTGGTACCTGCTACACTGTACCTGGTACCTGCTACACTGTACCTGGTACCTGCTACACTGTACCTGGTACCTGCTACACTGTACCTGGTACCTGTTACATTGTACCTGGTACCTGCTACAGTGTACCTGGTACCTGCTACACTGTACCTGGTACCTGCTACACTGTACCTGGTACCTGCTACACTGTACCTGGTACCTGCTACACTGTACCTTGTACCTGCTATACTGTACCTGGTACCTGCTACACTGTACCTGGTACCTGCTACACTGTACATGGTACCTGCTACACTGTACCTGGTACCTGCTACACTGTACCTGGTACCTGCTACACTGTACCTGGTACCTGCTACACTGTACCTGGTACCTGCTACAGTGTACCTGGTACCTGTTACACTGTACCTGCTACACTGTACCTGGTACCTGTTACACTGTACCTGGTACCTGCTACACTGTACCTTGTACCTGCTATACTGTACCTGGTACCTGCTACACTGTACCTGGTACCTGCTACACTGTACCTGGTACCTGCTACACTGTACCTGGTACCTGCTACAGTGTACCTGGTACCTGCTACAGTGTACCTGGTACCTGCTACAGTGTACCTGGTACCTGCTACACTGTACCTGGTACCTGCTACACTGTACCTGGTACCTGCTACACTGTATCTGGTACCTGTGGTCATTTTTTTTATCTAAATTTAACAAATCTTTCCCAAAAAAGATGAATCAAAACGTAGGGATTTAATTTTCTTTTTAATTATTAACTCTAACTTCATATGGTCATTTCTGAGCTCAGAAATTATTGTAATTTCTACCCACAGAAATTGTGGCCATTTCTGGCCTCGGAAATTAGCCTGGGTGAGAGAGAGAGAGAGAGAGAGAGAGAGAGAGAGAGAGAGAGAGAGAGAGAGAGAGAGAGAGAGAGAGAGAGAGAGAGAGAGAGAGAGAGAGAGAGAGAGAGAGAGAGAGAGAGAGAGAGAGAGAGAGAGAGAGAAGAGAGAGAGAGAGAGAGAGAGAGGAGAGAGAGAGAGAGAGAGAGAGAGAGAGAGAGAGAGAGAGAGAGAGAGAGAGAGAGAGAGATGAAAAAATGTGATAATTTTGGTTTTCGCGAGTCCTCATTTGTGGCAGCTGATTAAATGATGCCGTGAAGGGGAGGGGGAAGGAGGGAGGATGGTGCTAGTGGAGTGGTGTTCCCCTCACTCTCCCCTCCTGACTCAACCAGACGAGGGTAGAAGAGGGGGGACATATCTGACCATCTTTTGTTAGTGTAACTAGTATCATGGGACTGATTTCCTGTATTCTGCCTTAGCCCTGCCAGCCTGACCACTGCCACCAAGACTGATGAACACTTCTCTTCATAAGCTGCTGACGAAGACCTTGGTCGAAATATGTCACTTTGACTTTTTTCTTGGGTTATCCTGGTTAGTTAACACGCATGTTGTTATGTGATACAGTGGCAGACACACGATGTTAACAATGCAACGCAAACCGTGCGTCATCAGGAGCTATGGAGCTGCGTCATCAGAGCTATGGAGCTGCGTCATCAGGAGCTATGGAGCTGCGTCATCAGAGCTATGGAGCTGCGTCATCAGAGCTATGGAGCTGCGTCATCAGGAGCTATGCAGCTGCGTCATCAGAGCTATGGAGCTGCGTCATCAGGAGGTATGGAGCTGCGTCATCAGGAGGTATGGAGCTGCGTCATCAGGAGCTATGGAGCTGCGTCATCAGGAGCTATGGAGCTGCGTCATCAGGAGCTATGGAGCAGTGCAGCATATCCTTATGCTGCAGTTTTGGTCACCGTATTACAGAATGGATATAAATGCTCTGGAAAACGTACAAAGGAGGATGACTAAGTTGATTCCATGTATCAGAAATCTTGCCTATGAGGATAGACTGAGGGCCCTGAATCTGCACTCTCTAGAAAGGCGTAGAATTAGGGAGGATATGATTGAGGTGTATAAATGGAAAACAGGAATAAATAAAGGGGATGTAAATAGTGTGCTAAAAATATCTAGTATTGACAGGACTCGCAGCAATGGCTTTAAGTTGGATAAATTCAGATTCAGGAAGGATATAGGAAAGCATTGGTTTGGTAATAGAGTTGTTGATGAGTGGAACAAACTCCCGAGTACAGTTATAGAGGCTAAAACGTGTAGTTTTAAAAATTGGATGGATAAATGCATGAGTGGGTGTGGGTGGGTGTGAGTTGGACCTGACTAGCTTGTGCTACTAGGTCAGATGCCGTGCTCCTTCCTTAAGTGAATGTGACTGACCTGAACAGGTCAAGGCATTGGCTTAAGTCGGTGGGAGATTTGGACCTGCCTCGCATGGGCCAGTAGGCATGCTGCAGTGTTCCTTCTTTCTTATGTTCTTATGTAAACATTCGCCTCAGAAACATCGCCTCAGAAACATCGCCTCAGAAACATCGCGCACAACACCAAGTGGCCGAAATATCTAGATGACGCCTTGAATATTATCCCAAAACTGCTGTAACCAACAGCTCTGTCAGGACGCACTCAGCTCACTAGAGCTCACCATGACACTCAGCTCACTAGAGCTCACCATGACACTGCTCACTAGAGCTCACCATGACACTCAGCTAACTAGAGCTCACCATGACACTACACTCACCAGAGCCCACCATGACACTCAGCTCACAAGAACTCACCATGACACTCTGCTCACTAGAGCTCACCATGACACTCAGCTCACTAGAGCTCACCATGACACTCAGCTCACAAGAACTCACCATGACACTCAGCTCACCAGAGCCCACCATGACACTCAGCTCACTAGAGCTCACGATGACACTCAGCTCACTAGAGCTCACCATGACACTCAGCTCACCAGAGCCCACCATGACACTCAGCTCACCAGAGCCCACCATGACACTCAGCTCACCAGAGCCCACCATGACAGCTCACCAGAGCTCACCATGACAGCTCACCAAAGCTCACCATGACACTCAGCTCACTAGAGCTCACCAGAGCTCACCATGACACTCAGCTCACCAGAGCTCACTATGACACTCAGCTCACAAAGAACTCACCATGACACTAAGCTCACTAGAGTTCACTATGATATACAGCTCAGCTCACCAGAGCTCACCATGACACTCAGCTCACTAGAGCTCACTATGACACTTAAGTCACCAGAGCTCACCATGACACTCAAGTCACCAGAGCTCATCATGACACTCAGCTCACCAGAGCTCACCATGACACTCAGCTCACCAGAGCTCACTATGACACTCAGCTCACCAGAGCTCACCATGACACTCAAGTAACCAGAGCTCACCATGACACTCAGCTCACTAGAGCTCACCATGACACTCAAGTCACCAGAGCTCACCATGACACTCAAGTCACCAGAGCTCATCATGATACTCAGCTCATCAGAGCTCACCATGACACTCAGCTCACCAGAGCTCACTATGACACTCAGCTCACCAGAGCTCACCATGACACTCAAGTAACCAGAGCTCACCATGACACTCAGCTCACCAGAGCTCACCATGACACTCAGCTCACCAGAGCTCACCAGGACATTCAGCTCACTAGAGCTCACCATGACACTCAAGTAACCAGAGCTCACCATGACACTCAGCTCACTAGAGCTCACCATGACACTCAAGTCAATAGAGCTCACCATGAACAGCTCCAGCCTGACATCGTCCAGAGCTCACCATGACATCAGTCAGAGCTCCGCAGCACAGAGCTCATCATGACACTCAGCTCACTAGAGCTCACCATGACACTCAACTCACCAGAGCTCACATGACACTCAGATCACCAGAGCTCACCATGACACTCAAGTTACCAGAGCTCACCATGACACTCAGCTCACTAGAGCTCACAATGACACTCAAGTCACCAAAGCTCACCATGACACTCAAGTCACTAGAGCTCACCATGACACTCAGCTCACTAGAGCTCACTATGACACTCAGCTCACCAGAGCTCACCATGACACTCAAGTCACCAGATCTCAAAAGGATACTCAAGTCACCAGAGCTCACCATGACACTCAAGTCACCAGAGCTCACCATGACACTCAAGCCACTAGAGCTCACCATGGCACTCAGCTCACTAGAGCTCACTATGACACTCAGCTCACTAGAGCTCACTATAAAACTCAAGTCACCAGAGCTCTCCACGACACTCAGCTCACCATGACACTAAGCTCACTAGAGCTCACCATGACACTCAGCTCACTAGAGATCACTATGAAATTCAGCTCAGCTCACCAGACCTCACCATGACACTCAGCTCACCAGAGCTCACAATGACACTCAAGTCACCAGAGCTCACCATGACACTCAAGTCACTAGAGCTCACTATGATATTCAGCTCAGCTCACCATAGCTCAGAGGAGCTCACTATGACACTCAGCTCACTAGAGCTCACCATGACACTCAGCCCACCAGAGCTCACCATGACACTCAGCTCACCAGAGCTCACAATGACACTCAAGTCACCAGAGCTCACCATGACATTCAAGTCACTAGAGCTCACCATGGCACTCAGCTCACTAAAGCTCACTATGATATTCAGCTCAGCTCACCAGAGCTCACCATGACACTCAGCACACTAAAGCTCACCATGATACTCAGTTCACTAGAGCTCACCATGACATAGTGGTATAACTCACTATTGTAGTTCAGGTCGAGTCACAGCTCCCATGACGTGGTGTGTGTGTCAGTGGATTTCTTGTTGTCTTAGTTAATAAGAAAAATAAAACCAGAATATCCAGTGTTATAACTGTGGTGTTATAACTGTAGTGTTATAACTGTAGTGTTATAACTGTGGTGTTATAACTGTGGTGTTATAACTGTAGTGTTATAACTGTAGTGTTATAACTGTGGTGTTATAACTGTAGTGTTATAACTGTAGTGTTATAACTGTAGTGTTATAACTGTAGTGTTATAACTGTGGTGTTATAACTGTGGTGTTATAACTGTAGTGTTATAACTGTAGTGTTATAACTGTGGTGTTATAACTGTAGTGTTATAACTGTAGTGTTATAACTGTAGTGTTATAACTGTAGTGTTATAACTGTAGTGTTATAACTGTAGTGTTATAACTGTAGTGTTATAACTGTAGTGTTATAACTGTAGTGTTATAACTGTAGTGTTATAACTGTAGTGTTATAACTGTAGTGTTATAACTGTAGTGTTATAACTGTAGTGTTATAACTGTAGTGTTATAACCTGTATGTTATAAGTAGTGTTATAAGTAGTGTTATAACTGTAGTGTTATAACTGTAGTGTTATAATGTAGGTGTTATAACTTTT
>WNWK01009848.1:0-27500 GCA_009830355.1 Cherax destructor
CACTTATTCTCCCTCCATTCTTTCGGTCATTCACTTTGTCCTTGAGGACAGTGTCGATGGGGTGGTGACCCAGCGGGCTCCCAGGAGGGTACATGGAGTGGTAGTAGTGACTTGGGAGGATTGTTTGCACCGCATTGATTATTTCCTGATTTGTTGTGATAATTTCACCTTTGGGGATTAAGGATGAGTCCAAGGCTTCCTTGTGTCTCCACCCGTTGTAGGTCCCCAACAAGGACTCCCTAGTACCCCAGAGGCCATATCCAGGTACCAGATGTTGAGCCGCCATAGGGGAAGTTAGTTCTTCTGCCAAACAGAAGGAAGTGGAGCGAGTGGACACCCTGCTGAACACCCTGATGAGGGAATTTATGTCCCAAACAAAAGAGTCGAGGGTTTTGTAGAGCTGAAATGAAGGGAAAGAGACGGGAACCATCCCGAACGGCTGGCAAGACCCTCTCTTTCACCATATTAAAGGCATTTCTAAAGCGTTTGACTACGGCCGTCTTCGATAGGTCCCATGGGCCCGCCGCATGAGGCGGTTCACTCCCTTTTGAGAGACCCCAAAGCCCAGTTGGTGTGGCTGGAGTAAACCAGCTTTAGGGAATGTTTCTTACGCTGCTTTGGCAACAGGGCGGCGAAGGGTGTTACCAACAGCAATGGGTCTGATTCCATCCTTCTTCTTCAAAGCGATAATGAGGCTCCAAAAAGAAAGGTTTAATTTCTTCTGGGATTCCCCAGCAAGGCAGTTGTTGAAAAAGTTGTTAATTGGTGAGGAGAATTGATGCAGATGTCCGAGTACTGGATTTCCATCTCTTTGAGGTGTTGGGTCAATCCTGAACCCCTGCAGATCCTGTGGAAATGACATAATCGCCTTATACACTTGATACTGGAAAATTAATTGTTCAGTGATTCTCCTTCAGGGTTGTTGGATAGCTATGGTGTCCCTTGTTGGATGCTTGTCTCTTAGTGCTTGAGCTGTGGTCTCATCTTTGGGAGCTACAGTGTCGTCACTTGTAATTATTCTATTGCCCCACTGTGTTGCCTTCTTTCGATTTTTTTGCTAACCTGTGCGCAAATTTTCGTTTTCAGTGGAATTTTCTTTGGCCCACCTCTGGATTCCTGGATGGTGGGGCAGAGGGACACAATTATCTGTTCTTGGGAGTTGGCACCCCTTGATGACTGAATGGTATATATATATATATATATATATATATATATATATATATATATATATATATATATATATGTAAACTTAAAAGATATAATTGTAGTCATAAGATGGATCAAAATGAAGAATATGAAACAAGATGAGGAAAATAGTCGAGATTTTTTTCTGAAAAATTCCCAACTTTTTTAAAAAAATAAAACTGTCAATTTGGCCTTGAACTTTCTTCCAAGTAGGAACAAGTATGTTGAAAGTTTGAATCCGACAAAGGGCTTTCAAGTTATTCCAGAATAACCAAATTCAGGAATGACTTGAAGGGAGCCAGGTCTTGTTACACTACGTAAAGGGGTGGTGAAGGATGGGAAGGATGGTGAAGGATGGTGAAGGATGGTGAAGGATGGTGAAGGATGGTGAAGGATTCAATGGTCCGACAGGAAGTTTTCAAAAATCGAAAGTTTGGGTTGGCGAAACATCTCAGTCAACCATTTTACAGAAACGCCCTCAGGGATCCCCTAAAAAAAAAAAAAAGTCATAAAAACGCAAATTTTCAATATTTTTCAATTTTCTTTTGTAGGTTATTTTTTATTCCAAATTTCACAATTGTTGAAATTTTTTTTTAATAATAATAAGAAGAAAAATTTACTTTCATTCTAGACAAGGACAGTTGAGGGATTAAAAAAATTTTGCAAATTGTTACATAATCCCAATAAAGTTTTTCTAATAAAGATACATTGGTATTGAAGGTTTGAAGCCGATTGGAGAAGGCATTTCAGCATATCACATAAAAATGGTGTTTAAATTTCACAGTTTCTTCAATGAAACTGACTGATTACAACCAAACTTCCCAAGAACATCCAAAAATTCTATGTAAGAAATATTTGTTGATGGTCCATTTGCCCAAATATTAAGGAGGTCCAAGGATTTTTAGTTTTTTAAAGGGAAAAAGTTTAAAAATTGAGAGTCACTGATCTAGCATTTAGAATCAGTGGTCTAGCCATTTAGAATCAGTGGTCTAGCCATTTAGAATCAGGGTTCAGCCATTTAGAATCAATGGTCTAGATTTACAATCAATGGTCTAGCCATTTAGAATCAATGGTCTACATTTAGAATCACTGGTCTAACCATTTAGAATCACTTTTAACCATTTGAATCACTGGTCTAACCATTTAGAATCACTGTTCTAACCATTTAGACTCACTTTAAGCATCCAGGACTAACATCTACATTGAACAAAGAACATTAACATAGCATGATCAAGACTCAGGAAAGTAACGCATGAATGATCTATTCACAAAAAAATTACTGTCGGTACATGATCTATACACGTAATCTAATCTTAACGTATAATCATGATCTTAAGCAATCATGATCTATACAATAATCTATGATCTATACACATATAATCTATGATCTATACACGTATAATCATATCTATACACGTATAATTAATCTATCCGATAATCATGATCTATAATTAATCATGATCTATACAGTTAATCTATGATCTATAACGTATTCATGATTCATACCTATAATTATGATCTATAAACGTAAATCTAGATCCATACACGATAATTATATTATTATGAACATGATCTATACACGTATAACATTATCATACCGATAACTAATTTATGAACAGACCCTCAAATCCAAACCAATATTTGTCAAACTTACTTTTATGCTAACAAAGTAATAGCTTTTAAACCTTTTACCATGTCAAGTTTATTGTACCACCAATTGAACTAATAATAATAATAATAATAAAATAATAATAATAATATTAATTACAATTTAGTTTTGCACCTCACCTAACCTATATACCCTCTGTGTCCATGTATTGTTTGTAACGGCTTGACAAAGCCCTGGGAGCGAAACGTTGCTTCAATAAAATTACATTAGTTGCACTTGTGCCTTTACTTTACATTTATTATGATCTAAACATACTTGTATGTTTAGATCATCAATCTTGTAGAAAGTACAGCACATGTTCGTAGAGGTGGTTATATACAGTCAGGTGAGGAAGCAGGGAGGGGGTCATAGTGGACCATCCACTAGTCGAATGGTCTTGTCCAAAGGTTGGACAAGTGTTGAAGAGATCGTTTATATTAAGTTCCCAGATTTGCTGTTTGGAGGATAATGGTTTTGAAAAACAGTTGGATTCCTTGAACACATTTTTTGAAAGGCCACAAGTGGACCTAATAAAAGGAAAGTGTAAGGAGAGGAGGATTTTGGGGAACAACCCTCGGCCTGAGTCGATATATTCATCCATCAATCTGATTACCTCAAACTCCTCCTCTCCTTACAACTTTCTGCTTTGTATTGACTGATAAGCCACTGTGTGGCGAAACGTTTCTTCAATAAAGATTCCCAAGTGTTGCTTAAGTGTCTTAATCTCCAACTTGTGTTTTCAAAACCATTTGTCTCATATATATATATATATATATATATATATATATATATATATATATATATATATATATATATATATATATATATATATATAATATTATATATAACGTTTGATCTCTATATAAATAGCCATGAAAAATACAGGAGAATAAATTATGTATAATATATACATAAATAACATTTGATGGTCACCACAGACAACACTGTCCTAGTGTAACTTGTGTCGACACTTTAATAATAAAAAACTATGTTCAACCAAATGGAATGTTGGCGTTTCCGGTCTAAGGTATTTGTCTTCCTTTCCTCCTCCTCTTCTTCTTTTCTTCTTCCTCTTCTTTTCTTCTTTATCATCATTGTTACCATCGTCATCATCATCTCCTTCACTGTCATCATCGTTATCATCATCATCATCATCATCGTAGTGACAGTCATCTTTTTTTCGTTCATCTTCATTAGTAATATAGCGACAAATAATAATAATAGGTTGGTAGACAGCAACCACCCGGGAGGTACTACCGTCCTGCCAGGTGACTGTGAAACAGAAACCTGAAACTGTTTTACATGATGGTAGGATTGTTTGGTTCTTTTTCTGTCTCATAAACACGCTGGATAACAGGTATATCTAGCTACTTCTACTTACACTTTAGGTCACACTACACTGGCATACACATGCATATATATACATACACACATCTAGGTTTTTCTTCTTTTCTTAATAGCTCTTGTTCTTTTTATTTTCTATTGTCCATGGGGAAGTGGAAAAGAATCTTTCCTCCAAAAGCCAGGGTGTCGTAAGGAGGCGACTAAGATGCCGGGAGCAATGGGCTAGTAACCCCTTCTCCTGTACAAATCTACTAAAAACGAGAAGAAGAAAAACTTTATAAAACTGGGTTGTCTGAATGTGCGTGGATGTAGCGGATGATAAGAAAGAGATGATTGCCGATGTTATGAATGAAAAGAAGTTGGATGTCCTGGCCCTAAGCGAAACAAAGCTGAAGGGGGTAGGCGAGTTTCAGTGGGGAGAAATAAATGGGATTAAGTCAGGAGTATCTGAGAGAGTTAGAGCTAAGGAAGGGGTAGCAATAAAGTTGAAGGATCATATGGAAGGAAAAGAGGGAATATGATTGTGTAAATTCAAGGATTATGGGATTAAAATAAGGGTCGGATGCGAAAAGTGGGTCATAATAAGCGTGTATGCACCTGGAGAAGAGTGTGAGGGAGAGAGAGATTTTGGGAGATGTTAAGCGAATGTATAGGAACTTTTGAACCAAATGGGGAGTAATTGTGGTAGGGGACCTAAATGCTAAAGTGGGAGAAACATGCAGAGAGGGTGTAGTAGGTAAGTTTGGGGTGCCAGGTGTAAATGATAATGGGAGCCCTTTGATTGAACTTTGTATAGAAAGGGGTTTAGTTATAGGTAATACATATTTTAAGAAAAAGAGGATAAATAAGTATACAAGATATGATGTAGGGCGTAATGACAGTAGTTTGTTGGACTATGTATTGGTAGATAAAAGACTGTTGAGTAGACTTCAGGATGTACATGTTTATAGAGGGCTACAGATATATCAGATCACTTTTTAGTTATAGCTACAGTGGGAGTAAAGGTAGATGGGATACAAGGAAAATAGAATCAGTAAGTAAAGAGAGGTGAAGGTTTATAAACTAAAAGAGGAGGCAGTTAGGGTAAGATATAAACAACTATTGGAGGATAGATGGGCTAGTGAGTGTAGGCAATGGGGTCGAAAATATATATATATATATATATATATATATATATATATATATATATATATATATATATATATATATATATATATATATATATATATATATATATATATATATATATATATATATATATATGTCGTGCCGATTAGGTAAAACTTGCGATTTTGGCTTAAATAGCAACGCTCACCTGCCATATAAGACAAGTGAAAATTTGTGTATGCAATAATTTCGCCAAAATCATTCTGAACAGAACGAAAAAAATATATTTCATTGTATTTGTTTATTATTAAATTAATGTTAACGTATCTAAAATATATTTAGTTGGGTTAGGCTAAATTAAATTGCTCTTGTTATAATAAGTTAGGTAAGTTTTTAAGATTCTTTTGGTGCAAAATTTAATTTCTTAACATTAACATTAATGAAAAAATATATCTTTAAACGTATAAGAGAAAATTTAGAAAGGACTTAATTTTAAATGAGTTCTTGCTAATTGACCAGTTTTACCTATTAGGCACGACATATATCGTACATATATATACACGTATACAGGAAATTTCTTGTCAGAAAATCAGGTAGAAAATACTGGTTCTGAAGTTGCTAAGTCATGTACGTATCTACATATCTGAATTTCTCTGTATGTAACTCAGTGTGTGTGACTGTGATGGGTGAAGCTCTAGCTCCTGTACCCATACTCTTCAGCCACTCGACCGGCGTGGTTGTTGCTTCTCTCTCTCCCTTCTTCTCATATCTACTTGTCAGAGTATTGCTTCCACACCCTCATGACATGCAATATACATACATATATATATATATATATTTATTTATATATATATACAAACACACACAGAAACACATACATACACACAGACACAGACACACACACACACAGATGAATCACAGGGATGTTAGGAAGTATTTCTTCAGTCACAGAGTGGCCAGGAAGTGGAATAGCTTGGGAAGTGATGTAGTGGAGGCAGGATCCATTCATAGCTTCAAGAAGAGGTATGATAAGGCTCATTGCGAAGGGAGAGTGACCCAGTAGTGGCCAGTGAAGAGGCGGGGCCAGGAGCTATGATTCGACCCCTGCAACCACAACTAGGTGAGTACAACTAGGTGAGTACACTCACTTAGAAGAAGAGGAACTGAAAAACCTGAAACAGCCTAAAGAACCAAAGGACAGCACAGCCATGACATCAGGGACTTCTATATCAGTAACAGACGAGGGGACTGTAGGGAACACAGGAACTATACTGTATGCGAAGGTCCTATCGGACCCACATGGGGCCCAGGACAAGACGAGGAGCACACTGAGAACAAATGAGGGGCCTGAAGGCAATGAAGGAGCTATGCTCTATGCAGAGCCTCTAGACAACTGCAGTGACCAGGAACACCTGAGCAGGAAAGACAGACCACTGAGCATAGGGGCTTCAGCCAGGGAAGGGATCGAAGGCAAGAACGCTTCAATGGAAGGAACTAAAACACCTCAGAGGATGGAGAGGAAGACACCGTGGGAGGACGAAAGGGAGAGGTCAGTTTTTGTCTATGGGCACCAGGAAGTCAAGGGAAAAACCTATGATGAAAGAAAACAGGAGGAGAAAAAAGCGATTGAAGGCATCATGAGAGCAATAGGCGAGGACGACATGACCCAGGTGACAAATTTTCGAAGAATTGGGTGGTTTGCAAGTGGAAGAAAAGAGCCTGTCAAAGTAATCTTCAAGGCAGAATCAGCTCGAACCAGGATCCTGCAGGAGAAAGCACGACTGAGGGACAAACCAGAGTACCGGAGAGTGTACCTCGATCGAGATGGATACAAAGACGAAAGGAGGAAAGGGAGGTAATGATGAAGATGAGCAGAACCCAGACCCAGGTGGAAGAGCGAACTCACCCGCCAGAAACACCCGCAGAAGGACTCCAACTACGATACCCCTAATGCAACTGAACACTCAAAACCATAACCCACACACTGTTCCTGTTCCCTCTGACCCCACCCCTCATCACAAACCCCACCCCCACCACAACTCCCCATAGGCCCCTGCCAGAGCTCCCACTCCCCCAACCCCAATATTCTCCCAGGACCAAAGTTTTAGAAAAGAAGTTGGTTTGGTATACGAACGCGCATGGAATAACGAATAAATATGAGTGGCGTGAAAGAATCAATGAGAAGTCCCCAGACTTCATAGCAGTCCCAGGAACGAAACTCACCGAGTCAATAACAGAAGCAATCTTCCCACCAGGATATCAGATCCTGAGGAAAGATAAGAGCAGAGGGGAAGGAGGGGTTGCACTGCTTACAAAAACCGATGGGGATTTGAGGTAATGGAAGGCATGGACGAGATTGGAGAAAGGGATTGCATAGAAGGTACAATTCAGTCTGGGGAACATAAGGTAATCATAGCAGTGATGTATAACCCACCACAGAACTGCAAGAGGCCATAAGAGGAATGTGAAGAGAGCAACAGAGCGATGGTGGACACACTGGCTGAGGTGGCAAGAAGAGCTCACTCGAGCAGAGCGAAGTTACTGGTTATGGGCGATTTCAACCACAGGGAGATCGATAGGGAATACCTGGAGCCACAAGGAAACCCCGAAACATGGAGAGCCAAGATGATGGATATGGTACTGGAAAACCTCATGCATCAACACGTCAGGGACACTACCAGAGAGAGAGAGGGGAGAATGAACCAACAAGACTGGACCTCGTGTTCACCCTAAGCAGTTCAGACAATGAGGACATCACATGCGAGAGGCCCCTTGGAGATAGTAATCACGTGGTTCTGAGCTTTGAATACATAGTAGAGTTACAAGTGGAGAGTGTAACAGAAGTTGAATGGGAAAAGCCAAACTATAAAAGGGGGGACTAAACAGGTATGATCAACTTCCTGCAGGAGGTTCAGTGGAACAGAGAATTGGTTGGAAAGTCAGTAAACGAAAGGATGGAATACATAAACACAAAATGCAAGGAGGCAGAGGAAAGGTTTGTTCCAAAGGGTAACATAATTAATGGGAAGACCCGAAGGTGTAGGGAGCAAAAAAACTAAGTGCACTAGAGAATGGAAAAAGTACAGAAGGCAAAGGACCCAGGAAAATAAAGAGATTAGTCGAAGAGCCAGAAACGAGTATATACAGATAAGGAGGGAGACCCAGCGACAGTACGAAAACAACATAGCATCGAAAGTCAAGTCTGACCCGAAACTGCTGTATAGTCACATTAGGAGGAAGACAACAGTCAAAGACCAGGTGATCAGGCTGAGGAAAGGAGGGGGGGAACTCACAAGAAACGCTCAAGAGGTATGTGAGGAGCTCAACACGAGATTTAAGGAAGTATTTACAGTGGAGAAAGGAAGGACTCTGGGAAGACAGAACAGAGGGGGACACCAACAAGGAATATACCAACAAGTGTTTTATGACATACACACAACTGAGGAGGAGGTGAAGAAGCTGCTAAGAGACCTTGATACCTCAAAGGCGATGGGACCAGACAACATCTCCCCGTGGGTCCTTAGAGAGGAAGCAAAGATGCTGTGTGTGCCACTAACCACGACCTTCAACACATCCCTCGAAACTGGGCAACTACCTGAGGTATAAAGGACGGCAAATGTAGTTCCCATTTTTTAAGAAAGGAAACAGAAACGAAGCACTAAACTATAGACCAGTGTCACTGACGTGTATAGTGTGCAAAGTCATGGAGAAGATTATCAGGAGAGTGGTAGAGCACCTGGAATGGAACAAGATTATAAATGACAACCAGAACGGATTCATGGAAGGCAAATCCTGTGTCACAAACCTCCTGGAGTTTTATAACAAGGCAACAGAAGTAAAACACGAGAGAGAGCAGTGGGTTGACTGCATTTTCTTGGACTGCAAGAAGACCTTCGACACAGTTCCTCACAAGAGATTAGTGCAGAAGCTAGAGGATCAGGCACATATAACAGGAAGGGCACTGCAATGGATCAGAGAATACCTGAAAGGGAGGCAACAACGAGTCATGACACGAGATGAGGTATCACAATGGGCACCTGTGACGAGTGGGGTTCCACAGGGGTCAGTCCTAGGACCAGTGCTGTTTTTGGTATATGTGAATGACATGACGGAAGGGATAGACTCAGAAGTGTCCCTGTTCGCAGATGATGTCAAGTTAATGAGACGAATTAAATCAGATGATGATCAGGGAGGACGCCAGAGAGACCTGGACATGCTGGACACGTGGTCCAGCAACTGGCTCCTCGAATTTAACCCAGCCAAATGCAAAGTCATGAAGATCGGGGAAGGGCAAAGAAGACTGCAGACGGAGTATAGGCTAGGTGGCCAAAGACTGCAAACTTCACTCAAGGAGAAAGATCTTGGGGTGAGTATAACACCGAGCACATCTCCGAAAGCACACATCAACCAGATAACTGCTGCAGCATATGGGCACCTGGCAAACCTGAGAATAGCGTTCCGATACCTCAGTAAGGAATCGTTCAAGACACTGTACACCGTGTACGTCAGGCCCATACTGTAGTATGCAGCACCCGTTTGGAACCCACACCCGGTCAAGCACGTCAAGAAATTAGAGAAAGTGCAAAGGTTTGCAACAAGGCTAGTTCCAGAGCTAAGGGATTGTCCTACGAAGAAAGGTTAAGGGAAATAGGCCTGACGACACTGGAGGACAGGAGGGTTAGGGGAGACATGATAACGACATACAAAATATTGCGAGGAATAGATAAGGTGGACAGTGACAAGATGTTCCAGAGATGGGACACAGAAACAAGGGGTCACAACTGGAAGTTGAAGACTCAGATGAGTCAAAGGGATGTTAGGAAGTATTTCTTCAGTCACAGAGTTGTCAGGAAGTGGAATAGTCTGGAAAGTGAGGTAGTGGAGGCAGGAACATACATAGCTTTAAGACGAGGTATGATAAAGCTCATGGAGCATTGAGAGAGAGGACCTAGTAGCGATCAGTGAAGAGGCGGGGCCAAGAGCTGAGTCTCGACCCCTGCAACCACAAATAGGTGAGTACTCACACCCACCCACTCACACACCCACACACATACACACACACACACACACACACACACACAGTTGAAGACTCAGATGAATCACAGAGATGTTAGGAAGTATTTCTTCAGTCACAGAGTTGTCGGGAAGTGGAATAGTTTAGGAAGCGATGTAGTGGATGCAGGCTCTATACATAGCTTTAAGCAGAGGTATGATAAAGCTTATGGCGCAGGGAGAGTGACCCAGTAGCGGCCAGTGAAGAGGCGGGGCCAGGAGCTTTGACTCGACCCCTGCAACCACAACTAGGTGAGAACTAGGTGAGTACACAGCAAAGAGGGGTGGCCAGGAGCTGAGTCTCGACCCCTGCAACCACAATTAGGTGAGTGCAATTAGGTGAGTACACACGTAACAGGAAAGGCAATGCAATGGATCAGAGAATATCTGACAGGGAGGCAGCAGCGAGTAATGGTACGTGACGAGGTGTCAGAGTGGGCACCTGTGACGAGTGGGGTTCCACATGAGTCAGTCCTAGGACCTGTACTTTTTTTGGTATATGTGAATGACATAACGGAAGGGATAGACTCAGAAGTGTCCCTGTTTGCAGATGATGTGAAGTTAATGAGAAGAATTAAATCAGTCGAGGATCAAGCAGGACTACAAAGAGACCTAGACGGGCTACAAGCCTGGTCCAGTAACTGGCTCCTTGAATTTAACCCTGCCAAATGTAAAGTCATGAAGATCGGGGAAGGGCAAAGAAGACCGCAGACAGAGTATAGTCTAGGTGGCCAAAAACTGTAAACCTCACTCAAGGAAAAAGATCTTGGGGTGAGTATAATACCGAGCACATCTCCTGAAGCACACATCAATCAGATAACTGCTGCAGCATACGGGAGGCTGGCAAACCTAAGAATAGCGTTCCAATACCTCACTAAGGAATCGTTCAAGACTCTGTACACCATATACGTCAGGCCCATACTGGAGTATGAAGCACCAGTTTGGAACCCACACCTGGTCAAGCACGTCAAGAAATTAGAGAAAGTGCAAAGGTTTGCAACAAGACTAGTCCCAGAGCTAAGGGGATTGTCCTACGAAGAAAGGTTTAAAGGGGAAATCGGCCTGACGACACTAGAGGACAGGAGGGTTAGGAGACATGATAACGACATATAAAATACTGCAAGGAATAGATAAGGTGGACAGAGACAAGATGTTCCAGAGGGGACACAGAAAAAAGGGGGTCACAATTGGAAGTTGAAGACTCCTATGAGTCACAGGGATGTTAGGAAGTATTTCTTCAGTCATAGAGTTGTCAGGAAGTGGAATAGCCTAGAAAGTGACGTAGTGGAGGCAGGAACCATACATAGTTTTTAAGACGAGGTTTGATAAAGCTCATGGAGCAGGGAGAGAGAGGACCTAGTAGCAATCAGTGAAGAGGCTGGGCCAGGAGCTATGAATCGACCCCTGCAACCACAAATAGGTGAGTACAAATACACACACACATACACACACACACACACACACACACACACACACACACTCGACCCCTGCAACCACAATTAGGTGAGTACACACACACACACACACACCTGCAACCACAACTAGGTGAGTACATATATATATATATATATATATTCATCATCATTCACTCCATCAGTCTTCCCAGAGGCGTGCTTGCACTACAGTTATAAAACTGCAACATTAACACCCCTCCTTCAGAGTGCAGACACTATACTTCCCATCTCCAGGACTCAAGTCCGACCTGCCTGTTTCTCTGAATCCCTTCATAAATGTTACCTTGCTCACACTCCAACAGCACGTCAAGTCCTAAAAACCATTTGTCTCCATTCTCTCCTAACACGCTCACGCATGCTTCCTGGAAGTCCAAGCCCCTCACACTCAAAACCTATTTTTACCCTCTCCCTCCAACCTTTCCTAGGCGGACCCCTACCCCGCCTTCCCTCCACTACAGATTTATTCACTCTCGAAGTCATTCTGTTTTGTTCCATCCTCTCTACATGTCCGAACCACCTCAATAACCCCTCCTCAGCCCTCTGGATAATAGTTTTGGTAATCCTGCACCTCCTCCTAATTTCCAAACTATGATTTCTCTCCATTGTATTAACACCACACATTGCCCTCAGACATGACATCTCCACTGCCTCCAGCCTTCTCCTTGTTGCAACATTCACAACCCATGTCTCACACCCTTACAAGAGTGTTGGTATAACTATACTCTCATACATTCCCCTCTTTGCTTCCCCTCACCAATTCTACGATTCATCTCAGCTTTCCTCCTCCATACTTTCTCCCTCCTTATATATATATATATATATATATATATATATATATATATATATATATATATATATATATATATATATATATATATTATATTATATATATATATATATATATATATATATATATATTATATATATATATATATGAGAGTATAGTTATACCAACGCCTCTTATATGGGTGTGAAGCATGGGTGATGAATGTTGCAACGAGGAGAAGGCTGGAGGCAGTGGAGATGTCATGTCTGAGGTCAATGTGTGGTGTGAATATAATGCAGAGAATTCGGAGTTTGGAAATTGGAGGAGGTGCAGGATTACAAAACGATTGTCCAGAGAGCTGAGGAGGGTTGTTGAGGTGGTTTGGACATGTAAGAGAATGGGGAACGAGACAGAGTGACTTCGAGAGTATAAATCGTAGTGGAGAAGGGAAGGTCGGCCGAAAGGGGAGGAAGGGTAAGAAGTTTTGTGCGAGGGCTTGGATTTCCAGCAAGCATGTGTGAGCGTATTTATAGAGTGAATGGAGGCATATGGTTTTATCTTGACGTGCTGTTAGTACAAATACATTTATGAAGGGATTCAGAAACTCGCGAGCCGGACTTGAGTTCTGAAGATGGAAACAGTGCCGGCACTCTGAAGGAGGGGCAAATTTGCAGTTTTTACAACGTAGATGTAAAGCACCCTTCTGGCAAGACAGTGATGGAGTGAATGATGATAGTTTTTCTTTCGGGCCACCCTGCCTTGGGTGGAATCGGCCGATGTGTTAATAAAAAAATATATATATATATATATATATATATATATATATATATATATATATATATATATATATATATATATATATATATACTACCACTCCATCCAACAGTACCCTTCTGGGAGCACGCTGAGTCACCAGGCCATCGACACGGTCCACAGGACAAAGTGAATGACCTGAAAAGAATGGAGGAGAGAATAAGGGATCTTGATGCCCATGATGCCCTGTATCTCCTCACAAGGTGTCTTACTATGCCAAGACTACTTACTTCTTGAGGTGCGCAACCTCTTTTGACAACCCAACACTTGACGAGTATGAGGCACACCTGAGATCAACCTTTAAGAAGGCACTGAATCTGTCACTAGAGGATCGGCATGGGTAGGCAACCCTCCCAGTGCGACTGGGAGGTATAAAGTCATAAGAATGCAGGTAGCTTTACCCACATTTCTATCATCGTGTTTGGCCTCCTGTGGATTAGTCAAGAAGATTGTCCCTGAACGTTTGAGAGGTGTGGTGGGAGCTCAAGACCCCAGGTTCATTGAAGCAGCAGTGCAGTGGGACATCCTGGCAGACTCCTCCAGTAGACCAGCTCCTCCCAAAGAGCACAAACAGTCCCACTGGGACAAACCGATCATGGAAATAATTGCCAACACAATGCTCACCAACGCTTCAGGAAAGGACAAAGCTCGTCTCCTAGCGGTGAAGGCACCACACTCAGGAGATTTCCTTCTAGCTGTTCCCAATTCCTCTCTGGGGACTCAACTCGACCCACAGGCCATTCGGATTGGTGTTGCTCTTCGCCTAGCCGCCCCCATACTCACCGAACATAGGTGTATTTGCGGCAGGGCGACGGCTGATCAATTCGGACTTCATGGTCTCGTGTGTCACACATCAGAAGGGAAGTATGCTAGATATGAGGAGGTCAATGACATCATAAAGAGAAGCCTCGCCACAGCCCGTTGCCCAACTCAACGGGAACCCCAAGTGCAGAAGTCTGATGGAAGTCAAAAGCGTCCTGATGGAGCCACTATGCTACCCTGGAACTATGGTAAGCAGATTGCTTGGGACTACACCTGTGCTGCCACAATGGCAGACACCTACTTGCCATACTCCGTAGCCGAAGGAGGTGGGGCTGCCAGCCACAAGGAGACCCAGAAGACTCGCAAATATGAAGACCTTCCCTCTTGCTATAACTTCATCCCAATAGGGTCGGAGACCCTTTGAATATGGGGCAAGTGCTCTAAAGTTTCTCAAAGAGCTGGGTGAGAAACTCATCTTAGAAACCAAGGACCACAGGGCGACCAGCTTCCTCTTTCAGAGACTCAGTGTTGCGATCCAGAGGGAAAATGCCTTCAGCATTCTGGGCACGCGGCTCACTGCCGGGGAGCTGGACGAAGTATTTGACATGTAGCTCTGAGATGTTATCTATGTTGTTCTACTCCCTATTGTATTCTTGTCAATGTATTTTGTCAATGTATTTTGTCTTGAAATGAAGTTTATACACATTTAAAAGATGGGGTGGTAGGGGAAGTGGAATATTCAAATGGCTTCAGAAAGAAATCTAAATATTCTTCCTTGAAGCCTTTTTATCCACTTCTCCGATGCTATGGGTCCCACAATTTACACCAGAGGTGTGTGTGTGTATCAATGTCCCACGCAGAAACAAGCGGGTATATACAGAGAAAGATGCAGTCAGCAGGACTCAAGCTATTTCAATCTCATCGAGTCCTGCTGACTGCGATCTTTCTCTGTATTTACCCGCTTGTTTCTGCGTGGTGCATTGATATAAAAATCGCTTGTGAGTTCAAAACATACAGGAGGAGATTGAAATAGCTTGAATCCATGCTTGAGGCTCACTGACGTGCCCGGGCTGGGAAAGAAACATGGCTTGTGAACCAGGCTGCCCAGCTAATGTGGCATTTGTGGCTGAGTGGATAAGAGCGCTGTCTGGGAATCTTGACCATCTCAGTAGCAGTATCGAGTCCAGCTGACTGCGATCTCTCTCTCTCTCTCTCTTATATATATATATATATATATATATATATATATATATATATATATATATATATATATATAAACACTGATCTCTGGCCGACGGAGACTCGAACCTACGAACCTCATGACAAGGTACGCAGTGCTTTGCCGACGTACCACACTGGTCCAATACCTTGGACCAGTGTGGTTCGAGTCTCCGTCGGCCAGAGATCAGTGTTTGTGAATATTTCGCCTGCTCTTGCGAATTCCTAGCATTGTAAAAATCTCTAGTTGTGTCGATGCATGCAGGGATGAGATGAAAAGCTGTAAGCCTTCCTGCCTGAAAGCTGGCTGCCTTGGAATAACGTCTAGCGAAAGCTGGGTGCCAAGGTATTGGACCAGTGTGGTACGGTCGGCAAAGCACTGCGTACCTTGTCATGAGGTTCGTAGGTTCGAGTCTCCGTCGGCGAGAGATCAGTATTTGTGAATATTTCGCCTGCTCTTGGAATTCTAGCATATATATATATATATATATATATATATATATATATATATATATATATATATATATATATATATATATATATATATAAGTATATATATATATATATATATATATATCATATATATATATATATATATATATATATATGTGTGTGTGTGTGTGTGTGTGTGTGTGTGTGTGTGTGTGTGTGTGTGTGTGTGTGTGTTGTTGTGTGTGTATTTATATTAATTCGTAACTATTAATACGAAGATTCTGGACCAATCACATTAACGGTAATTGTGACGTCATGAGCCGTTGAACCATTTGGACTAATCACAGTGGAGATGGTGACGTCATATAGTCATGACAAATTAAGTACATCGGAAAGGTTGCCTAGCTTTTTTTTCTTCTTTGTTACTTTTCGACTTTGTTTTGCTCATAACTGGAGAGGCCTCATGCCGTAGGCTTAATATTTTCATTACTTATATATGGTAGCGAGGGTCAAAGTGTGTGAACAACTGGCGTGTTCACCTGTCTTGTGATCTACGTTACTGAACTCATTTCCATCGTCCTGGAATGACTCAGATAACTTCCAGAATGCTCAGTGCTGGAACTTCAAACCTTCACAGAAGGTGAAAGTGTAATGGAAATGTGTCAGTGCAGATATGACTATTTTATGTTTGAAATATTGTAAAACTTTAATTGCCGGTATATCACCATGAATACATTTCAGTTTACCTCATCTGAACGACTTTTAATATTTAATGTTTTATGCATCTTAGTGTTAAGTTATTACTAGCAAGTCTCCCCAGCTTGCTGGATAATTACTTCAAGTATTAAAACTGTACCAAAAAAAATTGGAATCATGGACTTGCAATCAGATCAATTACTTGAGAATGTCTTTTCAGATCGGCTTCAAACGTTCACCGTTGGTGGGATTTATTATAACACAGGATGTTATTCACTTTGAGCTGTGTAAATTTCAATTTGCCAGTTTTATTAAGCAAATTGTTTCAAATATAATAACTAGTCAATGCTTCTTCTGATCGGCTTCAAACCCTAAATGCTGATGTATCTTAAGAAGTATTTTTTGTATTGATTTTGGGTTGTGTGTTTGGATGCTAATTTGACATTGTTTTGCTAATTTTATCAAACTGGGTTTTTCAACAATAGAAATACATTTTTTTACAGAACTGTAGAGAATTTTAAATGGAAAATGTGAAAAGCAAATTGGAAAAATATAAAAAAATCGCAGATTTATTTATTTTTTAGCTTTAACATAGAGAGACTTTCCTGTTTCTTGGAACGATTTAAGTAACATTTGTCATTTGCTTTATCACAAATTTCTGTTTATCACTCAAGGGAGACTAACTCGCTCGACTTCAAAATTCAAAATCTCAACTTTTCTTTAATGTATCTTGGGTAAAATTAATGGGACTATTTGTATACTTGGGTAACCTAGACACAGTGCAGCACAGCTCCATATTCTTCTTTACATTTTATTACTGAAGAAAAGTTCCTCTGAGCGGCCATTTTGCCACTTTTAACCTCGAAATTGGACAGTATTATCTGACTTTATTTTATTATTTTCCCATGATGCTGGTTAGTGGTTAGGAGGGCTCTTGATCCAAGGAACCGGACATATCTTCCCCTTGCTTGGATAGAATTTGAATGCCTCCCTTTCCACAGGCAGTATATGAAAGTGCCGGATATTCTTAAAGTAAGAAAGTACTGAATATTCTTAGAGTAAGAAAGTACCAGATATTCTTAGAGTAAGAAAATACAAAATATTCTTAAAGTAAGAAAGTACTGGATATTCTTAGAGTTAGAAAGTACCGGATATTCTCAGAGTAAGAAAGTACTGGGAAGTCTTAGAGTAAGAAAGTACTGGGAAGTCTTAGAGTAAGAAAGTACTGGGTAGTCTTAGAGTAAGAAAGTACTGGGTAGTGTTAGAGTAAGAAAGTACTGGGTAGTGTTAGAGTAAGAAAGTACTGGGTAGTGTTAGAGTAAGAAAGTACTGGGTAGTGTTAGAGTAAGAAAGTACTGGGTAGTCTTAGAGTAAGAAAGTACTGGGAAGTCTTAGAGTAAGAAAGTACTGGGAAGTCTTAGAGTAAGAAAGTACTGGGAAGTCTTAGAGTAAGAAAGTACTGGGAAGTCTTAGAGTAAGAAAGTACTGGGAAGTCTTAGAGTAAGAAAGTACTGGGTAGTCTTAGAGTAAGAGAGTACTGGGTAGTCTTAGAGCAAGAAAGTACTGGGTAGTGTTAGAGTAAGAAAGTACTGGGTAGTCTTAGAGTAAGAAAGTACTGGGAAGTCTTAGAGTAAGAAAGTACTGGGAAGTCTTAGAGTAAGAAAGTACTGGGAAGTCTTAGAGTAAGAAAGTACTGGGAAGTCTTAGAGTAAGAAAGTACTGGGTAGTCTTAGAGTAAGAAAGTACTGGGTAGTCTTAGAGTAAGAAAGTACTGGGAAGTCTTAGAGTAAGAAAGTACTGGGTAGTCTTAGAGTAAGAAAGTACTGGGTAGTCTTAGAGTAAGAAAGTACTGGGTAGTGTTAGAGTAAGAAAGTACTGGGAAGTCTTAGAGTAAGAAAGTACTGGGTAGTCTTAGAGTAAGAAAGTACTGGGTAGTGTTAGAGTAAGAAAGTACTGGGTAGTGTTAGAGTAAGAAAGTACTGGGTAGTCTTAGAGTAAGAAAGTACTGGGAAGTCTTAGAGTAAGAAAGTACTGGGAAGTCTTAGAGTAAGAAACTACTGGGAAGTCTTAGAGTAAGAAAGTACTGGGAAGTCTTAGAGTAAGAAAGTACTGGGTAGTCTTAGATAAGAAAGTACTGGGTAGTCTTAGAGTAAGAAAGTACTGGGAAGTCTTAGAGTAAGAAAGTACTGGGTAGTCTTAGAGTAAGAAAGTACTGGGTAGTGTTAGAGTAAGAAAGTACTGGGAAGTCTTAGAGTAAGAAAGTACTGGGTAGTCTTAGAGTAAGAAAGTACTGGGAAGTCTTAGAGTAAGAAAGTACTGGGAAGTCTTAGAGTAAGAAAGTACTGGGAAGTCTTAGAGTAAGAAAGTACTGGGAAGTCTTAGAGTAAGAAAGTACTGGGAAGTCTTAGAGTAAGAAAGTACTGGGAAGTCTTAGAGTAAGAAAGTACTGGGTAGTCTTAGAGTAAGAAAGTACTGGGTAGTCTTAGAGTAAGAAAGTACTGGGTAGTGTTAGAGTAAGAAAGTACTGGGTAGTCTTAGAGTAAGAAAGTACTGGGAAGTCTTAGAGTAAGAAAGTACTGGGAAGTCTTAGAGTAAGAAAGTACTGGGAAGTCTTAGAGTAAGAAAGTACTGGGAAGTCTTAGAGTAAGAAAGTACTGGGAAGTCTTAGAGTAAGAAAGTACTGGGAAGTCTTAGAGTAAGAAAGTACTGGGAAGTCTTAGAGTAAGAAAGTACTGGGAAGTCTTAGAGTAAGAAAGTACTGGGTAGTCTTAGAGTAAGAAAGTACTGGGTAGTCTTAGAGTAAGAAAGTACTGGGTAGTGTTAGAGTAAGAAAGTACTGGGTAGTCTTAGAGTAAGAAAGTACTGGGAAGTCTTAGAGTAAGAAAGTACTGGGAAGTCTTAGAGTAAGAAAGTACTGGGAAGTCTTAGAGTAAGAAAGTACTGGGAAGTCTTAGAGTAAGAAAGTACTGGGTAGTCTTAGAGTAAGAAAGTACTGGGTAGTCTTAGAGTAAGAAAGTACTGGGAAGTCTTAAAGTAAGAAAGTACTTGGTAGTCTTAGAGTAAGAAAGTACTGGGAAGTCTTAGAGTAAGAAAGTACTGGGTAGTCTTAGAGTAAGAAAGTACTGGGAAGTCTTAGAGTAAGAAAGTACTGGGTAGTCTTAGAGTAAGAAAGTACTGGGAAGTCTTAGAGTAAGAAAGTACTGGGTAGTCTTAGAGTAAGAAAGTACTGGGTAGTCTTAGAGTAAGAAAGTACTGGGTAGTCTTAGAGTAAGAAAGTACTGGGTAGTCTTAGAGTAAGAAAGTACTGGGTAGTCTTAGAGTAAGAAAGTACTGGGTAGTCTTAGAGTAAGAAAGTACTGGGTAGTCTTAGAGTAACGACTGAGCCTAATTAGTGTTCCTGGCGTTCACTTCTTCCAGTTAATTCTTCAATAGATGTCTCAGGTGATACTTCTCATTATATGCTTTACTGTGTAGATTAAAGACTTTCTTTAGAATTGTTGTAGTCATGTTGGTCACCTAACTATCATGGAGAGAAATGTTATAAAGGACAGACACGATGAAAAAAAAAAAACGTACTTTTTTGTGCTTTGATAAAGTTCATTGTGTGGGGGGAACGTAATAAAGCCGACTACGTGAAGTCAAAGATGAGTAATTCTCAGATAAATATTTTTCATAAGAGGAAAGAAAATTCCCCTAACATCCTGTAGCAGACGAATTTTAAATAAAACATCTGCAATGCCAAAATTCGATAAGAAGTTTTGATTTCACATATCTTGCTATAGGTAATATAAGTAGTGTTTAGATTAGATGGAATTTACTAGTGTTGATTGTGGCGATATTTCTGAGATAGAAGGGATGGAAGGCGTAGTGCCTACTGGCACTATACCCTTTCGTCCAACCCAGCCACCGACACGGCACAAGCTAGGTCACGCCAGATGCTGATTTCCCCCGTGTTGGGGAAATCAGGAACATAATCAGGTATTTAATTCAGTCGTGTAAATAACTTATTACAAGAGTTAATTTCCAAGGTGATAATTTAAAAATATTAAAAAAACTTAAGTATTATTTCAATTAATTGTGTTTTAGTTTCAGTAACTGTGTACATATGTTTCAAGTGTAAGTAGGTGTTTATTGATGACAGCTTGTCGCTAGTTCACTAGGAAAAATATTAAGGTACTTGTTAAATTTTTGGATCATTTTTACTGGAGATTTATATCTGTCTACTGTGTCTCTCTAATCACCTGGGTTAATGTAGAAGGCTTTCGTAAGAGTAATCATGTAAAGCATTACAGGAATGTTACAGTAGATGTAGTTGAAGCTTTGGCAGTAGAGATCGAAAACCTAAACCTTGTCATTGTGGGTGTATACAAGCTTCCTGACGCAACTTCCCAGCAATTCCAAGAACAGCTTTTGAAAATTGACCACTGACTGGAAAATCTCCCAACTCTTTCCCTATTGCGCCCCCTGAATGGGGCCCAATGTATATAATGTATTTTTTTCAAAAACAGTGGTACATTGGTATTCGTCCGCTTTGGAATAAGTCCAACTTGGTATACGAACTTTGTTTGGAATACGACTCATGGGCTACAACTTATATGGGTGAAAATGAGTCACACACCGTGCGCTACCCTTATGTACCTCTTTCTCGAGTCAGCCACGACTGCCCACTAGCGTCAGTACACCCGTCGCTACCATTCAGTGAACAACCCGTGCTGTAATTCTGAATTTTCACCTAATTTTGTGTCGTTTCGTATAAATTTTTAGTAAATTCATTAACCATGAGTTCTAAAAAAGTTAATGAGAAGAGCCAAGCAACGAAGAAAATGGTTAGGATCACCATGGAGGTGAAACAAGAGATTGTCTGGAATAGCCAGACAATGTCACATTTCCTAAACATCCTGAGGAGAAGCAAAGTTCTTTGGAGAGATTTTTAGTAAAAGTCAAACCTGGTGAGCTTCAACCAGGTCCAAATAGGGAAAAGAGACAGAAAGGAGAAGGGGACTCTCCTTCCAAACAATAACATTTCCTCCTCCCATCTCAGCACTATCCTAGTAGGCACTCGACTCTTTTCAGCAGAGGTTAAATTTGCATTTATTTCATTTAATTCTTTTGTATTTATGTATGTATTTTAGTGTTAAGCAGTGTTTAAATTATTTTATACAACCCCATCAATGTATAATATGCTAATATCAATAAGATTTTTTTTTCATGGGAACGGATTAATCGTTTTCCCTATATTTCTTATGGGAAAATTCGTTTGGTATACGACCTGTTTGGTATACGTCCAAGGTCCTGGAACAGATTAAGGACGTATACCGAGGTACCACTGTAATTCTATATTGCCGATATTTTCATTAATAGCTAAAATGAAAATATCTTACTTTATATTATTATTTGACTTATTATACTATATTAGCTATGTATGTAGGTAGGATGTAATATATTACACTTCTCACTGTGCTCGTTCTTGAAGAGTTGTGATTGGCTGTCCACCATTGCAAACTGCCTTGCTAACTACCGCTCGCTTGTTTGTATCAGGTGGTACCTCACACTGTTGCTGGAGTAGCATGCGCGAGTCACGTTATATACCTGATGTGAGGTTGGTAGTCGCTCTCTCTCCACAGCTGATCATCACTCGACCAGTACCTCTCTCTCTCTCTCCATCTCTCCAGGGATATCTCTGGTCTCTGGCTGTTTTGGTAGAGTATGGTTTCGCTGGTGAGTCGAAACATACTTCTTGTAACTCTGTGTAACTTTGATCACAGAGCACAGTTCAGACTTAGTAATTTTTGATGTTTTGCTGAGGTTGTATCATAATGACACTAAGTCAACCCAGGTCCCAAGCTAAAGTTTCTGACCTATTTTGTGTGGCATCTACCCACCGTTGTAGTCGAACAATTGGTTATGCTGAATTTTGATTCAATATTAAGGGAGTTTTATGGAGGATCTGCTGATGGTCCTCAGTTAGGGTCATTATTTTGTCTGCTTGTTGCTGACGCTGTGTTGCTGCTTGTTATATTATTGCTGTTTGCGAATGATTCATCATATTGTTCAAGCAAGCTGTTTTGATTGCCTTGTTGGCCAAGAAGATTGATTATTTGAGGACGTTTAGTCAGTCACTGTTTAAGTCTAAGTCGAGTCTTGTCTTACTGAGACATAACAAACATAACATACACACATTATCACACACACGCTTGTATATGCTAGTATTATTTTTATAATTGATGATAACGTATCAGACGGTACTTAAGAGTCGTATTGTTACGAAATGTGCCTTCAGCACTATACTACTATATGTACAATTTAACTTTGCACTACAAGACAAGTGTAGGAGCTTATATCCTAAATTATATCAAGTTAATTTACTTTGACTTTATCCACTTTGACAACTTTGTTAATAAACTTATCAATTTTTATTTCGTTAGTTAGTATCTTATCACTTGCAGTCATAAAGCACTATTAAAATACTAGAGGGGGAGACCTTCTAGTACTCTCTGGAGATGTCTATACTTTATAGATATCGCCTTTTTGTAACATGCCCCAAACATCTTGCTACTGGGGGATTTCAACTTGAGACACCTAAAATGGAGGAGTATAGCAAATAATGTTTTAGCAGAGCTCACCCCAGGTGGCAGCTCAGAGGAAAATTCACACACACGCGAGCTAATAAATCTCTGCACCAAATTCACCTCAAACCAGCAAATAATGGAGCCTACAAGACTAGAAAATACACTGAACCTAATCTTCACTAACAACGACGATCTGATACGTAAAACCGTATCAAAGACAATACACTCAGATCACAACATAACAGAGGCACAGACATCTATGCACAGGGCTCCTGGCCAGCAAAATGTGATCAGTCATGAGTTTGCCTTCACAAAATTCAACTTTAATAACAAAAACATACAATGGGAACAAATCAACCATGTCCAAAATGAAACAAGCTGGGTAGATATCCTAATCAACACGGATCCGAACCTTTGCGTAAAAAAAAATAACTCTGTGGCCCTTGAGGTCTGCTCAAGGAACATTTCATTAAGAAAAAGAAAGAGAAGATGTAAACTAGAATGAGAGAGAAGTTCCCTATACAGATGAAAGCGAAGAATCACAGAGCTTCTGAGAGGGACCAGTATATCTGAAATACAAAGGGAGGCACTGGTCAGAGAAATAACAAATATCGAACTTAAGCTTAAAGAATCTCACAGGAGACAAGAATCTCAGAAAAAAATTAAATCCATGAATGAAATTGAAAGAAACCCAAAATATTTCTCTTATGCGAAAACAATATCCAGTATTGGACCCCTGCCTAGACGAGATGGGACCTACACAGATGACAGCAAAGAAATCAGTGAGATAATAAAGTCCCATTATGATTCAGTGTTGAGTGAGCCATTAACCATACTCAGGGTCGACAATATGACCGAGACTCAAAATTTGGTCATTTCAAAAATCTCTGTTATTATCCTAACACCACAAGACTTCGATAAGGCAATTAATGACACGCCAATGCACTCTGCCTCAGGCCCGGACTCGTGGAAATCCACGCTCATCAAGAGCGTGCCTTCAGCATTCTATGGAGAGAAAGGGAGCATGGACACGGGAGTCATCCCACAGTCACTAAAAACAACATACTCCACAAGGGTGGCAGTAAAGCAATTGCAATGAACTACAGACCGATAGCACTAACATCCCATATCATAAAAATCTTTGAAAGGTTCTAAGAAGCAAGATCGCCAACCACCTAGATACCCATCAGTTACACAACCCAGGGCAACACGGGTTTAGAGCAGGTCGCTCCTGCCTGTCCCAGCTACTGGACCACAATGACAAGGTCCTGGATGATTTAGAGTAGGGATGTATCGGATGTGAAAAATTTAGATGTCTTACTCATTTTACGGATGCGAATGCGGATGCGGATGTAAGAAATTGTGCGGATGTTCCGCGGATGCGGATGTAAGAAATTGTGCGGATGTTCCGCGGATTTCGGATGCGGATGTATATACGGATATCTGTTTGCTGTGAAATACGGATGCGGACGCGGATACGGATGTAAGAAATTGTGCGGATGTTCCGCAGATGCGGATGAGGATGAAAATATCCGATACATCACTAATTTAGAGGATGAAAATGCAGGTGTAGTATACACAGACTTTGCGAAAGCCTCTGACATGTGCGACCATGGTGTAATAACGCACAAAATAACGGTTCAACCATGGTGTAATAACGCACAAAATAACGGTTCAACCATGGTGTAATAACGCACAAAATAACGGTTCAACCATGGTGTAATAACGCACAAAATAACGGTGCAACCATGGTGTAATAACGCACAAAATGAGTGACATAGGAATAACAGGAAAAGTTGGTAGATGGATCTATAACTTCCTAACAAATAGAACACAAAGAGTAATAGTAAACAGAGTAAAGTCTGAGACAGCTACAGTGAAAAACTCTGTTCCACAAGGCACAGTACTTGCTCCCATTCTGTTCCTCATCCTCATATCTGACATAGACAGAGATATAAGCCACAGCTCCGTGTCTTCCGGATGATTCTGCAAAACTCTAAGGGGACATCAACCAAATCTTTAAATGGGCCGCAGAAAACAAGAAGTTTAATGAAGAGAAATTTCAATTACTCAGATGTGGAAAAGTTGAGGAAATTAAAATTTTATCAGAGAATAAAACAAATTCTAACTATACAATAAAGCGAAAAACTAATGTGAAGGACCTGGGAGTGATAATTTCAGAGAATCTCACCGTCAAAGACCACAACAATGTACTATCTACCTCATCTGCTAGAAAAAGGAAAGGATGGATGAAGAGAACCTTCAGAACTAGGGACGCCAAGCCCATGGGGATTCTCTTCAAATCGCTTGTTCTCTCTACGCTGGATTATTCACTAACGGCCACTTTCTAGGCGAGCGAAATTTCTGACCTGGAGAATGTACAGAGAACTTTCACGGCACATATAAGTACGATAAAGCACCTAAATTACTGGGAACGATTGAAGTTCCTTGATTTGTATTACCTGGAAGGCAGGCGAGAAACATACATGAGAATATAGACTTGGAAAATTCTAGAGGTATTAGTACCAAACCTACACACGAAAATCACTCCCTACGAAAGCAAAAGACTCGGCAGGAGATGCAACATTCCCCAATGAAAAGCAGAGGAGCCACGAGTACACTGAGAGACAATACAATAAGTGTCAGGGGCCCAGGACTGTTCAAATGCCTCCCAACGTACATTAGGTGGATTACCAATAGACCCCTGGCTGTCTTCAAGAAGGCACTGGACATGTACCTAAAGTCAGTACCTGACCAGCCGGCCTGTGGTTCGTACGTCAGTTTTCATGCGGCAAGCAGTAACAGCCTGGTTGATCAGACCGGGCCGCGGGGGCGTTGACCCCCGAAACCCTCTCCAGGTAAATTCCAGGTATGTTCATAATCTTAAGAAATCGTTCATGTCCTTCACCATTTCTGAGCCGTAGAAGTGTATAACTTGTCCGAACACCACCACGTTGTCTTAAGTTGACAATTTCATTAAATTTTATCGATATTATTTCACTTCAGAATTTGGAAAGTCATTACTCGAGCCTCGACCGAACGTATTTATTTAATCGTATATCCTCAAAACTTTGATTGGTGCTGAATCAATTCTCATTCAGACAAGATTTTTAATAGATCCTCATTGCTCATTCATTCTGCTTAAGCACTGTATTCAGTAAATTTTCTAGCCACTTCATGACGAAGTCGTGGTGCCTATAGCGGACCGAGGTGTCAGTAATGGGTCCTCGGTTAAGGGTCGTCCCAGCCTAGATGTGGACAGAGTCAGCTGTAAGGATCACTCCAAACATTATTGTGTAATAAGACCAGAGATAAATTCCGCTTTTCAATTCTACTTTCGTGAACCCATGGAGAGGTCCTGACAAACATAGCTAGGTACGCACTGCTAGCTAACACAGGTAAGCACACCTAATTAAACACAGGTAAACACAGCTAGTTAACAAAAGTAAGCACAGTTAATTAAACACAGTTAAGTAACTTGGACAAGATAAGAACAATTAGATAAGCACAGATACGCACATGAACTTGCGACTTTATCGCGAACATAGGAGAGAAGAGCGCGCACTACAGACATAGGAGCGCGTACATGAACACGAAGCTGTGCACGTACCCACTGGGGCAAACATGCAAGCAAGGAAGCAAGCAGAACAAAAGAATCATGCACACCCTAACAATCATGGAGGTGCACACACAATGAGGTGCACGCATGAACATGGAGGCGCACACACACAAACATGGAGGCGCGCACACAGGCTCTGAGGTGCAAGACACACACACACAAACATGGAGGCGCGCACACAGGCTCTGAGGTGCAAGACACACACACACAAACATGGAGGCGCGCACACAGGCTCTGAGGTGCAAGACACACACACACAAACATGGAGGCGCACACACAGGCTCTGAGGTGCAAGACACACACACACAAACATGGAGGCGCACACACAGGCTCTGAGGTGCAAGACACACACACACAAACATGGAGGCGCGCACACAGGCTCTGAGGTGCAAGACACACACACAAACATGGAGGCGCGCACACAGGCTCTGAGGTGCAAGACACACACACAAACATGGAGGCGCACACAGGCTCTGAGGTGCAAGACACACACACACAAACATGGAGGCGCGCACAACTATCACCAACATTACGTCAAACACAAGGTCAACAGTAGCGGTGACCTCCAGCCAGTAGGTCATGACCACCTGCCTGTCTGACACACTCCACCTGCTAGACCAGCACTCCCACACGCTGAGTGAGTGTGGGAGACTGAAGGAGAGGGTGGGGAGATAGTGAAGGAGGGTGGGGAGATAGTGAAGGAGGGTGGGGAGATAGTGAAGGAGGGTGGGGAGATAGTGAAGGAGGGTGGGGAGATAGTAAAGGAGGGTGGGGAGATAGTGAAGGAGGGTGGGGGAGATAGTGAAGGAGGGTGGGGGAGATAGTAAAGGAGGGT
>WNWK01009848.1:32500-73961 GCA_009830355.1 Cherax destructor
TGCCGTAACACCAGGCGCGTTAATGTGCGTGATGAGCATGCGGTAAACAAGAGCATGCGGTAAACAAGAGCATGCGGTAAACAAGAGCATGCGGTAAACAAGAGCATGCGGTAAACAAGAGCATGCGGTAAACAAATAAAAGAAATTCTATTGTAGAAAGGAACAGGATAAAATGTCGCTTATTTCTGGAAAAAAAGAAAATGTTCGTACGATTAGACTAAGTCAGGGTCGGTTGAGCAGGTCGGGACGAGTGGCTAGTGAAAGGTTGAAACTAGTCAACTTATTACGTGACACAGTACTGCCAATGCCAAGAGTTTCACCTGTTCCCGTGTAACCACTCTTCCGCTATATATTGTGTGTGTGTGTGTGTGTGTATACTATATGTATATATATATATATATATATATATATATATATATATATATATATATATATATATATATATATATATGTATATATATGTATGTATATTATATATATATATATATATATATATATATATATATATATATATATATATATATATATATATATATATATATATATATATATATATATATATATATATATATATCCCATCTAAGCCCTTTTACTCGCAGATCTAGATATATTACAAATTCCTGCAACATTTTTTTCACCCTGGAACAAAAATGCTTGTCTTAAAATGTGAGAGGAAACATAACTAAGTGGATATCTATATATCCATGACCCCATGTTGCCTTATACAGAGTTAGGCGTGCAGTTGACCATGGGTATTGGTAACAGTTGTGAGTCAGCTGTGTTGCGCGCCAATTTCGCCTGTTGCGTCCACTGAAGCAACGGCCTCTGACGCAAAGTTACTGGGTGAGCCTTGGGTAAGCGTGCCCTTGACACACCGTTGCGGGAGTTGCAGCATGCAATGTAAGTACAGATTTAGATGTGTATGGAGGTGTGGCTAACATATTCTTGATGAGGAGCGACGGAAGAAAGACACCTGGGCTACGTGTGAGTTGTGGTGCTTTTCAGGGTATCTAAGTGAATAAACAAATGCAAACGCTTGTGCACACACACACGGCAAAGAACTGTGACCCGACCAAGGGAACCACAAATAGGTAAGTACTCTCCTCCCACACACCCTGCAAGCAATCGCTGTGCTCCGCAGCCGGGCTTCCCACAGAGTAGATAAACTACCCGAGGCTCCACCTCGTCTTGTACTACATGATCAATACGGATTCAGCTCTGAATTTAAATTGTCTGAGAATAGTAAATATCACACCAAACATATGCTGAATATAGACATGAACCGCACACTTCAGAGACATGAACCGCACACTTCAGAGACATGTGCAACACTATCAACTATTGATGGGACGGTACCAATTTTTTTTCAGATATCGATGTACAATTCTCGGCCGATGCCAATACTTTTCTAATATTTTTTTTTTAATTATAATCACTATGAAATTGCAAATATCGAACTTAAGTTGAAGGAATCTTACAGGAGACAAGACTCGTAGAAAGAACTAAAAGCAGGAAAAAAAAAAAAATACTTCTTCTCTTATGCCAAATCTAAGGGAAAAACAACATCCAGTATTGGGCCTCTGCTTAGGCGAGCTGGGACCTACACAGATGACAGCCAAGAGATGAGTGAGATTTTAAAGTACTACATGACCCATGCGACTCAGTCTTCAGCGAGCCCCTGAAAATTTGGTCATCTCAAAAATCTCGGATATTATCCTAACACCACAAGACTTTGAAAAGGCTATAAATAATATGGCCATGCACTCTACCCCAGGCCCAGACTCATGGAACTCCGTGTTCATCAAGAACTGCTAGAAGCCCCTGTCACGTGCCTTCAGCATTCTATGGAGAGGGAGCATGGACACAGGAATCATCCCACACTCACTAAAAACAACAGACATAGCCCCACTCCACAAAGGTAGCAATAAAGCAATTGCAAAGAACTACAGACTGATAGCACTAACATCCCATATAAAAATTTTGAAAGGGTTCTAAGAAACAAGATCGCCAACCACCTAGATACCCATCAATTACACAACCCAGGGCAACACGGGTTTAGAGCAGGTCGCTCCTGCCTGTCCCAGCTACTAGACCTCTATGACAAGGTCCTGGATGCTGTAGAGGATAAACAAAATACAGATGTAGTATACACAGACTTTGCAAAAGCTTTCGACAAGTGTGACCATGGTGTAATAGCACACAAAATGGGTGATAAAGGAATAACAGGAAAAGTTGGTAGATGGATCTATAACTTCCTGACTAATAGAACACAAAGAGTAATAGTAAACAGAGAAAAATCTGAGGCAGCTACATTGAAAAGCTCTGTTCCTCAAGGCACTGTACTCGCTCCCATTCTATTCCTCATCCTCATATCTGACATACACAGAGAAGTAAGCCATAGCTCCGTGTCTTCCTTTGTGGATGACACCCGAATTGCCATGACAGTGACCTCAATCGAAGACACCGTAAGACTCCAAGCGGACATCATCCAAATCTTCAAATGGGCTACTCAAAACAATATGAAGTTCAATGAAGAGAAATTTCAACTACTCAGATATGGAAAACTTGTATCAGGGTATACAAGAAATTCTAACCATACAATAGAGCGAAAAAGTAAAGTGAAGGACCAAGGAGTGATAATGTCAGAGGATCTCGCCTTCAAAGACCACAACAATGTATCTACCGTATCTGCTAGGAAAATGATAGGATGGATAATGAGAACCTTCAAAACTAGGGATGCCAAGCCCATGATGATTCTCTTCAAATCGCTTGTTCTCTCTAGGCTGGAATACTGCTGTACTCTAACTACCTCCTTCATGGCTGGTGAAATTGCTGACCTAGAGAATGTACAGAGAACTTTCACGGCATACATAAGTACGATAAGGCACTTAAATTACTGGGAACGGTTGAAGGCCCTTTATTTGAATTCCCTGGAACGCAGGCGAGAAAGATACATGATAATATACACTTGGAAAATCCTAGAGGGATTAGTACCAAGTTACTCACGACAATCACTCCTTATGAAAGCAAAAGACTCGGCAGGCGACGCAACATTACCCCGATGAAAAGCAGAGGCGCCACGAGTACACTGAGATACAACACAATAAGTGTCAGGGGCCCAAGACTGTTCAACTGCCTCCCAGCATACACAAGGGGGATTACCAATAGACCTCTGGCTGTCTTTAAGAAGGCACTGGACAGGCACCTAAAGTCAGTACCTGGCCAACCAGGCTGTGGTTCGTACGTCAATTTGCATTCGGCCAACAGTAACGGCCTAGTTGATCAGACCCTGATCCACCACGAGGCATGGTCTCAGACCGAGCCGCGGGGGCGTTGACCCCCCAAACCCTCTCCAGGTATACTCCAGGTATGTTCAATATATATAAGGTAAAGTTTATTGCACAATGAGTATTAAATAATACAGGAAGGTTAAATATCATATAAATTTCTCTGAGATGACATGTTCATGTTGTGTGTGTACTCACCTATTTGTACTCACCTATTTGTGGTTGCAGGGGTCGAGTCATAGCTCCTGGCCCCGCCTCTTCACTGATTGCTACTAGGTCCTCTCTCTCCCTGCTCCATGAGCTTTATCAAACCTAGTCTTAAAACTATGTATGGTTCCTGCCTCCACTATGTCGCTTTCTAAGCTATTCCACTTCCTGACAACTCTATGACTGAAGAAATACTTCCTAACATCCCTTTGACTCATAGGAGTCTTCAACTTCCAATTATGACCCCTTGTTTCTGTGTCCCCTCTCTGGAACATCTTGTCTCTGTCCACCTTATCTATTCCTCGCAGTATTTTATATGTCGTTATCATGTCTCCCTAACCCTCCTGTCCTCTAGTGTCGTCAGGCCGATTTCCTTAACCTTTCTTCGTAGGACAATCCCTTAGCTCTGGGACTAGTCTTGTTGCAAATCTTTGCACTTTCTCTAATTTCTTGACGTGCTTGACCAGGTGTGGGTTCCAAACCGGTGCTGCATACTCCAGTATGGGCCTGACGTATATGGTATACAGAGTCTTGAATGATTCCTTAGTGAGGTATTGGAACGCTATTCTTAGGTTTGCCAGACGCCCGTATGCTGCAGCAGTTATCTGATTGATGTGTGCCTCAGGAGATGTGCTCGGTATTATACTCACCCCAAGATCTTTTCTTTGAGTGAGGCTTGCAGTCTTTGGCCACCTAGACTATACTCTGTCTGCGGTCTTCTTTGCCCTTCCCCGATATTCATGACTTTACATTTGGCAGGGTTAAATTCAAGGAGCCAGTTACTGGACCAGGCTTGCAGCCTGTCCAGGTCTCTTTGTAGTCCTGCCTGATCCTCGACTGATTTTATTCTTCTCATTAACTTCACATCATCTGCAAACAGGGACACTTCTGAGTCTATCCCTTCCGTTATGTCATTCACATATACCAAAAACAGTACAGGTCCTAGGACTGACCCTTGTGGAACTCCACTCGTCACAGGTGCCCACTCTGACATCTCGTCACGTACCATGACTCGTTGTTGCCTCCCTGTCAGATATTCTCTGATCCATTGCAGTGTTTTTCCTGTTACGTGTGCCTGATCCTTTAGCTTTTGCATTAACCTCTTGTGAGGAACTGTGTCGAACGCCTTCTTGCAGTCCAAAAAATGCAGTCTATCCACCTCTCTCTCGTGTCTTACTTCTGTTACCTTATCATAAAACTCCAGTAGGTTTGTGACACAGGATTTTCCTTCCCTGAAACCGTGCTGGTTGTCGTTTATAAGCTTGTGTCCTTCTAGGTGCTCCACCACTCTCCTCCTGTGTGTGTGTGTGTGTGTGTGTGTGTGTGTGTGTGTGTGTGTGTGTGTGTGTGTGTGTGTGTGTGTGTGTACTCACCAAGTTGTATTCACCTAGTTGTGGTTGCAGAGGTCGAGTAACAGCTCCTGGCTCCGCCTCTTCACTGGTCGCTACTGGGTCATTCTCCCTGCTCCATGAGCTTTATCATACCTTTTCTTAAAGCTATGAATGGATCCTGCCTCCACTACATCACTTCCCAGACTATTCCACTTCCTGACAACTCTGTGACTGAAGAAATACTTCCTAACTTCCCTGTGATTCATCTGAGTCTTCAACTTCCAACTGTGACCCCTTGTTTCTGTGTCCCACCTCTGGAACATTCTGTCTCTGTCCACCTTGTCTATTCCTCTCTGTATTTTATATGTCGTTATCATATCCCCCCTTTCTCTCCTGTCTTTCAGTTTCGTCAGGTCGATTTCCCTTAACCTCTCCTCGTCCAACATACCCCTTAGCTCTGGGACTAGTCTTGTTGCAAACCGTATGCTGCAACAGTTATTTGATTGATGTGCGCCTCAGGAGATGTGCCTGGTGTTATACTCACCCTAAGATCCTTTTCCTTGAGTGAAGTTTGTAGTCTCTGGCCCCCTAGACTGTATTCCGTCTGCGGTCTTCTTTGCCCTTCCCCAATCTTCATGACTTTGCACTTGGTGTGATTGAACTCCAGGAGCCATTTGCTGGACCAGGCCTGCAGCCTGTCCAGTTCCTCTATGTAGTTCTGCCTGGTCCTCGTTCGATTGAATTCTTCTCATCAACTTCACATCATCTGCAAACAGTGACACTTCGGAGTCTATTCTTTCTGTCATGTCGTTCACAAATACCAGAAACAGCACCGGTCCTAGGACTGATCCCTGTGGCACCCCGCTTGTTACAAGCGCCCACTCTGACACTTCGCCACGCACCATGACTCGCTGTTTTCTTCCTATCAGGTATTCCCTTATCCATTGTAGTGCCTTCCCTGTTATTCCTGCCTGGTCCTCCAGGCATGCCCCTCTCTCTCTCTTGTCTTACTGCCGTCACCCTGTCAAAGAACTCCAGTAGGTTTGTGTGTGTGTGTGTTAGTTACCATTGTGTTTGTGTGTGTGTCTTCTTTCACATAATCATCCTTCACATATTCTTCCTTCACATAACCTTCTTTCACATACGTGGCATGTGCCGAGTGCATTAAGCGGGTGTTTCTGTAAGAAGCAATTCTGTTTACGGCCATTCGTCCTGTTTTTAACGTGTCTCACAAAATCACTTTTGTGCAAGTCGTCTTAACCATCCTGGATGAAGGTCAGTCAGAGGTACTATGTGCAATGACTCTCCCGCCTCTAGCTGGTTGACATAGTACCAGGCCTATGTTTATGCACAGAATATCAGGCTTGTGTTTATGCATGCATGTGTTATACACATAGTAGTGGTGAGAGTGTCCTCATACTCATTCCAATACATTATTCATTTTCAAGTTTAACCTGTCCCTGAACAGTGTGTTAAACATAGTTTTGTGTATGTGTTATATATATATATATATATATATATATATATATATATATATATATATATATATATATATATATATATATATATATATATATATATATATATATATAATGTATATATATATAAACATTGTTTCTACGTCCACAACAGGACTCGAACCTGCAAACTCTGTATCAGAGGCCACAGTACTTTACCACTGAGCCAGACCCCAGAACCAGGCTTATATTCAAAGTTATTTAAACAAATCCTGCCACAAGCAGTGGACAACGAAAGAGATTTGAAATGCTTAACAATTCCCAAACAGGTGAAATTATTTACAAACATTGTCTCTGTTTGCGAATTGTTAAGCATTTCAAATATATATATATATATATATATATATATATATATATATATATATATATATATATATATATATATATATATATATATATATATATATATATATATATAATTTAATTGTGTACATACATTTTGGTGGTAGGAATAAATATCCCAAAATTTATTCTGTGCATATTTTATTAATAGTTTATCGATCCTTGGTTGTATTTAGCGCAGGTGTATAGCACCACCTGGTACTGCAGGTGTATAGCACCACCTGGTACTGCAGGTGTATAGCACCACCTGGTACTGCAGGTGTATAGCACCACCTGGTACTGCAGGTGTATAGCACCACCTGGTACTGCAGGTGTATAGCACCACCTGCTACTGCAGGTGTACAGCACCACCTGGTACTGCAGGTGTATAGCACCACCTGATACTGCATGTGTATAGCACCACCTGCTACTGCAGGTGTACAGCACCACCTGGTACTGCAGGTGTATAGCACCACCTGGTACTGCAGGTGTATAGCACCACCTGGTACTGCAGGTGTATAGCACCACCTGGTACTGCAGGTGTATAGCACCACCTGGTACTGCAGGTGTATAGCACCACCTGCTACTGCAGGTGTACAGCATCACCTGGTACTGCAGGTGTATAGCACCACCTGGTACTGCAGGTGTATAGCACCACCTGGTACTGCAGGTGTATAGCACCACCTGGTACTGCAGGTGTATAGCACCACCTGGTACTGCAGGTGTATAGCACCACCTGCTACTGCAGGTGTACAGCACCACCTGGTACTGCAGGTGTATAGCACCACCTGGTACTGCAGGTGTATAGCACCACCTGGTACTGCAGGTGTATAGCACCACCTGGTACTGCAGGTGTATAGCACCACCTGCTACTGCAGGTGTATAGCACCACCTGGTACTGCAGGTGTATAGCACCACCTGCTACTGCAGGTGTACAGCATCACCTGGTACTGCAGGTGTATAGCACCACCTGGTACTGCAGGTGTATAGCACCACCTGGTACTGCAGGTGTATAGCACCACCTGGTACTGCAGGTGTATAGCACCACCTGGTACTGCAGGTGTATAGCACCACCTGCTACTGCAGGTGTACAGCACCACCTGGTACTGCAGGTGTATAGCACCACCTGGTACTGCAGGTGTATAGCACCACCTGGTACTGCAGGTGTATAGCACCACCTGCTACTGCAGGTGTACAGCATCACCTGGTACTGCAGGTGTACAGCACCACCTGGTACTGCAGGTGTATAGCACCATCTGGTACTGCAAGTGAATAGCACCACCTGGTACTGCAGGTGTATACCACCACTTGGCACTGCAGATGTATAGCACCACCTGGTACTGCAGGTGTATAGCACTACCTGGCACTGCAGGTGAATAGCACCACCTGTACTGCAGGTGTACAGCACCACCTGGTACTGCAGGTGTATAGCACCACCTGGTACTGCAGGTGTATAGCACCACCTGGTACTGCAGGTGTATAGCACCACCTGCTACTGCAGGTGTACAGCACCACCTGGTACTGCAGGTGTATAGCACCACCTGGTACTGCAGGTGTATAGCACCACCTGCTACTGCAGGTGTACAGCACCACCTGCTACTGCAGGTGTATAGCACCACCTGGTACTGCAGGTGTATAGCACCACCTGGTACTGCAGGTGTATAGCACCACCTGGTACTGCAGGTGTATAGCACCACCTGGTACTGCAGGTGTATAGCACCACCTGCTACTGCAGGTGTACAGCATCACCTGGTACTGCAGGTGTATAGCACCACCTGGTACTGCAGGTGTATAGCACCACCTGGTACTGCAGGTGTATAGCACCACCTGGTACTGCAGGTGTATAGCAGCACCTGCTACTGCAGGTGTACAGCACCACCTGGTACTGCAGGTGTATAGCACCACCTGGTACTGCAGGTGTATAGCACCACCTGGTACTGCAGGTGTATAGCACCACCTGGTACTGCAGGTGTATAACACCACCTGCTACTGCAGGTGTACAGCATCACCTGGTACTGCAGGTGTACAGCACCACCTGGTACTGCAGGTGTATAGCACCATCTGGTACTGCAAGTGAATAGCACCACCTGGTACTGCAGGTGTATAGCACCACTTGGCACTGCAGATGTATAGCACCACCTGGTTCTGCAGGTGTATAGCACTACCTGGCACTGCAGGGGAATAGCACCACCTGTACTGCAGGTGTACAGCACCACCTGGTACTGCAGGTGTATAGCACCACCTGGTACTGCAGGTGTACAGCACCACCTGGTACTGCAGGTGTATAGCACCACCTGGTACTGCAGGTGTACAGCACCACCTGGTACTGCAGGTACATAACACCACCTGGAACTGCAGGTGTATAGCACCACCTGGTACTGCAGGTGTATAGCACCACCTGGTACTGCACCCCACAACATCCCAACCCCCTCCTCCCCACGCCATCGTCCCCACCCTTTCCTCCCCTCTACATCTCCACCCCATTGTCCCCACCCCTCTTCCCCACCCCATCATCCCCACCCCTCCTCACCATCGTTCGACCCCACCCTCTCCTCTCGATTCACTCCTCCCCACTACTTCCTCCCCACCACTACCGCCCCAACAAGCCTGAATTTCCTCCCCAACTTCGTTTCCGCCTTCCGTTAGGTTGATTCATAATGAGTTGTCTTTATAGTCAGGGGAGGAGGGGGAGGTGGGGGATAGCTGGGAGGGAGGAGGGGGAGGTGGGGGATAGCTGGGAGGGAGGAGGGGGAGGTGGGGGATAGCTGGGAGGGAGAAAGAGGGAGGTGGGGGATAGCCAGAGAGGGAGAGGTGGGGATAGCTGGGAGGGGGAGAGGGAAAGGTGGGGGATAGCTGGGATAGGAAGGGGTGGGAGGTGGTGAAGTGGGGGAGAGATGGGAGGGGACAGGTGGAAGGGGAGAAGTTGGAAGGGAGAGGGAGAGGGTGAGGGAAGGTGAGAGTAAGGGAGAGGTGGGAGGGGGTGAGGGAGAGGTGGGAAGTGAAGAGAGAGAGGGGAAGGAGGAATAGGTGGAAGGGGAGAGGGGAGGTTAGGGGGTTTGAGAGGGAAAGGTGGAAGGGGAGAAGTGGGAGGGGAACAGGTGTAAAGGGCTAGAGGTGGGAGGGGGAGAGGGAGAGGGGAAGGGGCAGAGGTTTGAGTGGGAGAGGGAAGATTAGAAGTAAAGAAGGAGAGAGGAAGGAGAGGTGGGAGGAGAGAGAGGGTTTGGTTAATGACGGTAACTAACACCTGAGTGAGGGGGGGTAACTAACACCTGAGTGAGGGAGGGTAACTAACACCTGAGTGAGGGAGGGTAACTAACACCTGAGTGAGGGAGGGTAACTAACACCTGAGTGAGGGAGGGTAACTAACACCTGAGTGAGGGAGGGTAACTAACACCTGAGTGAGGGGGTAACTAACACCTGAGTGAGGGGGGTAACTAACACCTGAGCGAGGGAGGGTAACTAATACCTTAGTGAGGGAGGGTAACTAACACCTGAGGGAGGGAGGGGTAACTAGCACCTAAGTGAGGGAGGGTAACTAACACCTAAGTGAGGGGGGTAACTAACACCTGAGCGAGGGAGGGTAACTAATACCTTAGTGAGGGAGGGTAACTAACACCTGAGGGAGGGAGGGGTAACTAGCACCTGAGTGAGGGAGGGTAACTAACACCTGAGTGTGGGAAGGTAACTAACACCTGAGTGAGGGAGAGTAACTAACACCTGAGTGAGGGAGGGTAACTAACACCTGAGTGTGGGAAGGTAACTAACACCTGAGTGAGGGAGGGTAGCTAACACCTGAGTGAGGGAGGATAACTAACACCTGAGTGAGGAAGGGTAGCTAACACCTGAGTGAGGGAGGGTAACTAACATCTGAGTGTAGGAGGGTAACTAACACCTGAGTGAGGGAGAGTAACTAACACCTGAGTGTGGGAAGGTAACTAACATCTGAGTGAGGGAGGGTAACTAACACCTGAGTGAGGGAGGGTAACTAGCTCCTGAGTGAGAGATGTTAACTAACACCTGAGGGAGGGAGGGGTAACTAACACCTGAGGGAGGGAGGGGTAACTAGAACCTGAGTGAGGGAGGGTAACTAACACCTGAGTGAAGGAGGGTAACTAGCACCTGAGTGAGGGAGGGGTAACTAGCACCTGAGTGAGGGAGGTTAACAAACACCTGAGTGAGGGAGGGTAACTAGCACCTGAGTGAGGGAGGGTAACTAGCACCTGAGTGAGGGAGGGTAACTAGCACCTGAGGGAGGGAGGGGTAACTAGCACCTGAGTGAGGGAGGGTAACTAACTTCTAAGAGAAAGATGTTTTGAAATCGTGAATGAGTTTAAAATTTAAATTATCTTAACAAATTCACCATCTCACGTGGACTGCAATAATAATAATAATAATAATAATAATAATAATAATAATAATAATAATAATAATAATAATAAAATTAATATAATAAAAAATAATAATAATAATTTCTTAAGTCAATTGCAAAAGTATTATTTTGAATATTTTATCGCTTAATTATTAGTAAGAGGAAGTCACAAGTAATATACACTGATGGTTCTACGCAGGAGTCTACTGGGCTGCATGTGCTCTTGTTGCCGCCTCCCTAAATAACAACGATAGCAACTATGTTGAGTTACACATAAGAATAACAACTGGGCGTCTACACTGCAATCTGAATTGTTTTACCATCCTGATGACGCTAAACTTATCACGCTGAGTTCACTCTCTGATTTTTACTCATTCTATGTCACCTCTGAATGTTTTTGACTCATATATTCCAGCAGTGTCTATCACTGTAATATTCCAGCAGTGTCTATCAGTGTAATATTCCAGCAGTGTCTATCACTGTAATATTCCATCAGTGTCTATCAGTAATATTCCAGCAGTGTATATCAGTGCAATATTCCAACAGTGTCTCTCAGTGTAATATTCCAACAGTGTCTATCACTGCAATATTCCATCAGTGTCTATCAGTGTAATATTCCAGCAGTGTCTATCAGTGCAATATTCCAACAGTGTATATCAGTGTAATATTCCCACAGCATCTATCAGGGCAATATTCCAACAGTGTCTATCACTGCAATATTCCATCAGTGTCTATCAGTGTAATATTCCAACAGTGTCTATCACTGTAATATTACATCAGTGTCTATCAGTGTAATATTCCAACAGTGTCTATCAGTGTAATATTCCATCAGTGTCTCTCAATGTAATATTCCAACAGTGTCTATCACTGCAATATTCCAACAGTGTCTATCACTGTAATATTCCAACAGTATCTATCAGTGCAATATTCCAGCAGTGTCTATCACCGTAATATTCCAACAGTATCTACCACTGTAATATTCCAACAGTATCTATCACTGAAATATTCCAACAGTATCTATCAGTGCAATATTCCAACAGTGTCTCTCACTGTAATATTCCAACAGTGTCTCTCACTGTAATATTCCAACAGTGTATATCACTGCAATATTCCATCAGTGTCTATCAGTGTAATATTCCAAAAGTGTCTATCACTGTAATATTCCAACAGTATCTATCAGTGCAATATTCCAACAGTGTCTATCACAGTAATATTCCAACAGTGTCTATCACTGTAATATTCCAACAGTGTCTATCACTGTAATATTCCAGCAGTGTCTATCAGTGTAATATTCCAACAGTGTCTATCACTGCAATATTCCAAAAGTTTCTATCACAGTAATATCCCAACAGTGTCTATCACTGCAATATTTCAACAGTGTCTATCACAGTAATAATGCAACAGTGTCTATCACTGCAATAACCCACTAATGTCTATCACTGTATTATCCCACCAATGTCTATCACTGCAATATTCCAACAGTGTCTATCACTCCAATATTTCAACAGTGTCTATCACAGTAATATTCCAACAGTGTCTATCACTGTCATATCCCGCCAGTGTTCATCACTGTAATGCAGTTCCAGGATGTTTTTCACAGCCTGAACTGCCACTACCTTGCAGAGGCTGATGCAAAATTTACATTCACTCTTTAAATGTAAGCTACTCAGTTACTTCAAGTAGCACATCATTCTGTCTGGGTATGAGTAACGAGGGTGGTGTAGTTACTTCAAGGAGCACATCATTCTGTCAGGGTGTGAGTAACGAGGGTAGTGTAGTTACTTCAAGTAGCACATCATTCTGTCAGGGTGTGAGTAACGAGGGTAGTGTACTTACTTCAAGGAGCACATCATTCTGTCAGGGTGTGAGTAACGAGGCTAGTGTAGTTACTTCAAGTAACACATCATTCTGTCAGGGTGTGAGTAACGAGGGTAGTGTAGTTACTTCAAGTAGCACATCATTCTGTCTGGGTGTGAGTAACGAGGGTAGTGTAGTTACTTCAAGTAGCACATCATTCTGTCTGGGTGTGAGTAACGAGGGTGGTGTAGTTACTTCAAGGAGCACATCATTCTGTGTGGGTGTGAGTAACGAGGTTAGTGTAGTTACTTCAAGGAGCACATCATTCTATCTGGGTGTGAGTAACGAGGCTAGTGTAGTTCAAGAAGCACATCATTCTATCTGGGTGTGAGTAACGAGGGTAGTGTAGTTAGTTCAAGTAGCACATCATTCTGTCTGGGTGTGAGTAACGAGGCTAGTGTAGTTACTTCAAGTAGCACATCATTCTGTCTGGGTGTGAGTAACGAGTGTAGTGTAGTTACTTCAAGTACCACATCATTCTGTCTGGGTGTGAGTAACGAGGATAGTGTAGTTACTTCAAGTAGCACTTCATTCTGTCTGGGTGTGAGTAACGAGGGTAGTGTAGTTACTTCAAGTAGCACTTCATTCTGTCTGGGTGTGAGTAACGAGGGTAGTGTAGTTACTTCAAGTACCACTTCATTCTGTCTGGGTGTGAGTAACGAGATTGGTGTAGTTACTTCAAGGAGAACATCATTCTGTCTGGGTGCGAGTAACGAGGCTAGTGTAGTTACTTCAAGTAGCACATCATTCTGTCTGGGTGTGAGCAACGAGGGTAGTGTAGTTACTTCATGTAGCACATCATTCTGTCAGGGTGTGAGTAACTAGTTTAGTGTAGTTACTTCAAGGAGCACATCATTCTGTCTGGGTGTGAGTAACGAGGGTAGTGTAGTTACTTCAAGTAGCACATCATTCTGTCTGGGTGTGAGTAACGAGGGTAGTGTAGTTACTTCAAGTAGCAAATCATTCTGTCTGGGTGTGAGTAACGGGGGTAGTGTAGTTACTTCAAGTAGCACAAAATTATGTCAGGGTGTGAGTAACGAGGGTAGTGTAGTTACTTCAAGTACCACATCATTCTGTCTGGGTGTGAGTAACGAGGTTAGTGTAGTTACTTCAAGGAGCACATCATTCTATCTGGGTGTGAGTAACGAGGGTAGTGTAGTTACTTCAAGAAGCACATCATTCTGTCTGGGTGTGAGTAACGAGGGTAGTGTAGTTACTTCAAGTAGCACATCATTCTGTCTGGGTGTGAGTAACGAGGGTAGTGTAGTTACTTCAAGGAGCACATCATTCTGTCTGGGTGTGAGTAATGAGGCTAGTGTAGTTACTTCAAGCAGCACATCATTCTGTCTGGGTGTGAGTAACGAGGCAAGTGTAGTTAGTTCAAGTAGCACATCATTCTATCTGGGTGTGAGTAACGAGGGTAGTGTAGTTACTTCAAAAAGCACATCATTCTGTCTGGGTGTGAGGAACGAGGGTAGTGTAGTTACTTCAAGTAGCACAACATTCTGTCAGGGTGTGAGTAACGAGGCTAGTGTAGTTACTTCAAGGAGCACATCATTCTGTCTGGGTGTGAGTAACGAGGGTAGTGTAGTTACTTCAAAAAGCACATCATTCTGTCTGGGTGTGAGGAACGAGGGTAGTGTAGTTACTTCAAGTAGCACAACATTCTGTCAGGGTGTGAGTAACGAGGCTAGTGTAGTTACTTCAAGGAGCACATCATTCTGTCTGGGTGTGAGTAACGAGGGTAGTGTAGTTACTTCAAGTAGCACATCATTCTGTCTGGGTGTGAGTAACGAGGCTAGTGTAGTTACTTCAAGAAGCACATCATTCTGTCTGGGTGTGAGTAACGAGGGTAGTGTAGTTACTTCAAGTAGCACATCATTCTGTCTGGGTGTGAGTAACGTTGGTAGTGTAGTTACTTCAAGGAGCACATCAATCTTTCTGGGTGTGAGTAACGAGGGTAGTGTAGTTTCGTCATGTAGCACATCATTCTGTCTGGGTGTGAGTAACGAGGGTAGTGTAGTTACTTTAAAGAGTGTATCATTATGTCTGTGTGTGAGTAACGAGGCTTTTATAGTTACTTCAAGGAGCACATAATTCTGTCTGTGTGTGAGTAACGAGGGTAGTGTAGTTACTTCAAGTAGCACATCATTCTATCTGGGTGTGAGTAACGAGGGTAGTGTAGTTACTTCAAGGAGCACATCATTCTTTCTGGGTGTGAGTAACTAGTTTAGTGTAGTTACTTCAAGGAGCACATCATTCTATCTGGGTGTGAGTAACGAGGGTAGTGTAGTTACTTCAAAAAGCACATCATTCTGTCTGGGTGTGAGTAACGAGGATAGTGTAGTTACTTCAAGTAGCACATCATTCTGTCTTGATGTGAGTAACGAGGGTAGTGTAGTTACTTCAAGGAGGACATCATTCTGTCTGGGTGTGAGTAACGAGGATAGTGTAGTTACTTCAAGTAGCACATCATTCTGTCTGGGTGTGAGTAACGTTGGTAGTGTAGTTACTTCAAGGAGCACATCAATCTGTCTGGGTGTGAGTAACGAGGGTAGTGTAGTTTCGTCATGTAGCACATCATTCTGTCTGGGTGTGAGTAACGAGGGTAGTGTAGTTACTTTAAAGAGTGTATCATTATGTCTGTGTGTGAGTAACGAGGCTTTTATAGTTACTTCAGCACATCATTCTGTCTGGGTGTGAGTAACGAGGGAAGTGTAGTTAGTTGAAGTAGCACATCATTCTATCTGGGTGTGAGTAACGAGGGTAGTGTAGTTACTTCAAAAAGCACATCATTCTGTCTGGGTGTGAGGAACGAGGGTAGTGTAGTTACTTCAAGTAGCACAACATTCTGTCAGGGTGTGAGTAACGAGGCTAGTGTAGTTACTTCAAGGAGCACATCATTCTGTCTGGGTGTGAGTAACGAGGGTAGTGTAGTTACTTCAAAAAGCACATCATTCTGTCTGGGTGTGAGGAACGAGGGTAGTGTAGTTACTTAAAGTAGCACATCATTCTGTCTGGGTGTGAGTAACGAGGGTAGTGTAGTTACTTCAAGTAGCACATCATTCTGTCTAGGTGTGAGTAACGAGGGTAGTGTAGTTACTTAAAGTAGCACAACATTCTGTCTGGATGTGAGTAACGAGGGTAGTGTAGTTACTTCAAGTACCACATCATTCTGTCTGGGTGTGAGTAACGAGGGTAGTGTAGTTACTTCAAGTAGCACATCATTCTGTCTTGATGTGAGTAACGAGAGTAGTGTAGTTACTTCAAGGAGCACATCATTCTGTCTGGGTGTGAGTAACGAGGGTAGTGTAGTTACTTCAAGGAGCACATCATTCTATCTGGGTGCGAGTAACTAGGCTAGTGTAGTTACTTCAAGAAGCACATCATTCTGTCTGGGTGTGAGCAACTAGGGTAGTGTAGTTACTTCAAGTAGCACATCATTCTGTCTGGGTGTGAGTAACGAGGGTAGTGTAGTTACTTCAAGGAGCACATCATTCTGTCTGGGTGTGAGTAATGAGGCTAGTGTAGTTACTTCAAGCAGCACATCATTCTGTCTGGGTGTGAGTAACGAGGGAAGTGTAGTTAGTTCAAGTAGCACATCATTCTATCTGGGTGTGAGTAACGAGGGTAGTGTAGTTACTTCAAAAAGCACATCATTCTGTCTGGGTGTGAGGAACGAGGGTAGTGTAGTTACTTCAAGTAGCACAACATTCTGTCAGGGTGTGAGTAACGAGGCTAGTGTAGTTACTTCAAGGAGCACATCATTCTGTCTGGGTGTGAGTAACGAGGGTAGTGTAGTTACTTCAAAAAGCACATCATTCTGTCTGGGTGTGAGGAACGAGGGTAGTGTAGTTACTTCAAGTAGCACAACATTCTGTCAGGGTGTGAGTAACGAGGGTAGTGTAGTTACTTCAAGTAGCACATCATTCTATCTGGGTGTGAGTAACGAGGGTAGTGTAGTTACTTCAAGTAGCACATCATTCTATCTGGATGTGAGTAACGAGGGTAGTGTAGTTACTTCAAGTAGCACATCATTCTGCCTGGGTGTGAGTAACGAGGGTAGTGTAGTTACTTCAATGAGTGCATTATTCTGCCTGGGTGTGAGTAACGAGGGTAGTGTAGTTACTTCAATGAGTGCCTGGGTGTGAGTAACGAGGTGTGCGTTGAGCACAAACTACATGAACTTTGTCTCCCAGACCTGTTTTCTTACCCTGGATATATATTATTACACATTCAGGTCAGGGACTAGTGAAACTAAACCTACATTCATAGATGTTTAATAACGAAAGTAATATTTACAATAATATAGCACAATAAAACACTTTATTCATTTATTTATTTATTTTTATTTATTTATTGATTGATTGATTCCACCTATGGTGAAAAAGTCTGGTGAGAACTCGTATCCTTGAAGAGATTTATAGGACATTAAGGAAAAATTTTATGGTTTTCTCCAAGCTTTTTAAATATTTTCTTATCCTATCCCATTTCTTACTAATTATTTACACACACACACACACACACACACACACACACTGCCTCGATGGCATGGTGGCTAGCGCTCTTGATTCACGCACGGAGGGCCCGGGTTCAATTCCGGGCGGGGCCGAAACATTTCGAAGTGTTTCGTTACACACATACATACAACAGGCCTAGTGTCTAATCAACATGTGCCTAGGACAAAATGGTAACTAACACACACACACACGTATAAGAGGAAGGGCACTGCAATGGATCAGAGAATACCTGACAGGGAGGCAACAACGGGTTATGGGTACGGGATGAGTTATCACAATGGGCGCCTGTGGCGAGCAGGGTCCCACAGGGGTCAGTCTTAGGACCAGTGCTATTTTTGGTATATGTGAATGACATGTCGGAATGAATAGACTCAGAAGTGTCCCTGTTTGCAGATGATGTGAAGTTAATGAGGAGACTTAAATCAAATGAGAACCAGGCAGAACTACAAAGAGACTTGGACAGGCAGGACACGTGGTCCTGCAACTGGCTACTCGAATTTAACCCTGCTAAATTCAAAGTCATGTAGATCGAGGAAGGGCAAAGAAGACCGCAGACAGAGTATATTCTAGGTGGCCAAAGACTGCAAACCTCACTCAAGCAAAAAGATCTTGGGGTGAGTATAATACCGAGCACGTCTCCGGAATCACACATCAACCAGATAACTGCTGCAGCATATGGGCGCCTGGCAAACCTGAGAATAACGTTCCGATACCTCAGTAAGGAATCGTTTAAGACACTGTACACCGTGTACTTCAGGCCCATACTGGAGTATGCAGCACCAGTTTGGAACCCACACCTGGTCAAGCACGTCAAGAAATTAGAGAAAGTGCAAAGGTTTGCGACAAGGCTAGTTCCAGAGCTAAGGGGAATGTCCTACGAAGAAAGGTTAAGGAAAATCGGCCTGACAACACTTTAGGACAGGAGGGTTAGGGATAACATGATAATGACAAATAAAAAAACTGCGAGGAATAGATAAGGTGGACAGATACAGGATGTTCCAGAGATGGGACACAAAAAGAAGGGGTCACAATTGGAAGTTGAAGACTCAGATGAGTCAAAGGGATGTTAGGAAGTGGAATAGTCTGACAAGAGAAGTAGTGGAGGCAGGAAACATACATAGCTTTAAGACGAGGTATAATAAAGCTCATGGAGCAGGGAGAGAGAGGACCTAGTAGAGATTAGTGAAGAGGCGGGGCCAGGAGCTGAGTCTCAACCCCTGCAACCACAAATAGGTGAGTACACACGTAGGCCGGAAGGACCCCCGCGGGCAGGGCAAAGTTAAGTTATAAGTTGCGAGTTACTAACCACAAGGAAACTGACTGGGAAAACCTGGAGCCGCATGGAGGACTAGAAACGTGGAGGACAAAGATGATGGAGGTGGTAATGGAAAATTTCATGCACTAACACGTTAGGGACACTACCAGAGAGAGAGAGGAAAGGATGAACCAGCAAAACTGGACTTCATATTCACTTTGAGTAGTTCATGTATTAAGGACATCACATATGAAAGGACCCTTGGACCTAGTGATCACTTGGTTCTGAGCTTCGAATACATAGTAGAGTTACAAGTGGAGAGTGAAGCAGTGAGAGTAAGACGGGAGAAGCCAAACTACAAAAGAGGGAACTACACAGTCATGAAGAATTTCCTCCATGAGGTTCAGTGGGAAAGAGAATTGGTGGGGAAATCAGTAAATGAAATGATGGAACGAAATGCAAGGAGGCAGAGGAGAACCTAGTAGCGACCAGCGAATAGGTAGGGCCAGGAGCAATGAATCGACCCATGAAACCACAAATAGGTGTGTACACACACATATACACAGTCTCTCCAGATACTGTGAAAATTCAGGAACTGACAAATGTACCTTTTGCCCTCATCTGGTGCCCCTTGGCCCCTGTATCTACAAGCGATCGTCACCATGGTGATACAAGCAACAGTGTCTCCAGCTCACAGCTAAGATTGTCACAGATTCGATCCTGGCACTAATGGGTACGTAGGGTATGTTTCCTTGTATGGTTTACCCTCTGTTCACCCAGCAGCTAGTCGACTGTTGTGGGTCGTATCCTTTGGGATGGGGTGATAAAATAGCTCAGGTTGGGTTGGGCGTAGAAATGACCTGAATTAGGGTAACATAGCCTATAACCTGAAAGGTTTACAAATGAGCTGAACTGGAATAACATAACCTATAAGAAATTTGTTTAAAAATGAGCTGAATTAGGGTAACTGCCTATAATTTTAATAAGCTGACAAAAGGTCAAAACTGTGATTTTAAATAAAAAAAAATCAGTGTCATCGTTGAGGTGAGTTGTTAGTGGGTAAATAGAGCAAATGTATCAATGTATCATGTTGTGTTATGTCACTCCGAGGTGAGAGACACAGAGAGAGAGACTATATGAGAGAGAAAACTGTGACACAATCACGTTCTGCCAAATTTCCCTCGCCCTTGCTCTCAAGGAACTCCCAGAGTGCTTGAGTACTTACCCTCCCTCCAATAAACGTACACTTGAGAGAGGTTGGAGGGAAGGATAGAGAGCGTGTAAGAGACAGTTAAAAGCTTGTTACACCGTGTGATAACTTTCTTTCCACCAGCTTGGCATAATGGTGTTGAGGCGCACTCCGGCTGACGTGACTGACGGGGGAAAAGTTGGCGTGAGCCTATTGGCCCGCGGTGCATGACGAGGGAAAAATCGACGTGAGGTGATTGGCCGCCACAACGGCAGGGAAATTTTGAACCAATGCGGACGCCTCTGGGAGATATAAACAGGCCAGTGAGAGCTTCTCCCCCGCCACTTCCCTCCTTCTCCTCCCCCTCCTCCTCACGTAATTTCCCCACCAGAAGTTCCTGTAAACAACATAAGACAAGCAAAACTAGCATGGTAGAAATCGATGCAGTAAGACAGCTTTTGGGGCGCGAGTACGCTCTCAGGAACACTGAGATGCAATTTGAGTGAAACTGTGATGGAGGAGCATGACTGGGCGGGCAGGAAGTAGGCCAGTATATAATGTAGGAGCAAGATCACTGTCATGGCTGCCGTCATTACTGGTTGTTAATAATGGTGGTGGTGGTGCTGCTGCTTCTGTTATTGCTGCTGATCCTGCTGGTGCTGTTGCTACTGCTATTCCTGATCCTTTTGTTGCTGCTGATGATGATCCTGCTGCTGCTGTTGCTGCTGCTACTACTACTGCTGATTCCTCCTGGTGCTGATGCTGCTTCTGTTACTGTTAGTACTGCTGCTGCTCTTGTTTATTATGCTGATGGTGCTGCTGTTCCTCATCCTGCTGTTGCTGCTGCTGCTGATCCTCTTCCTCCTACTCCTCCTCCCTAGCTTGTGTTCCATCATACGCGTTAATCACGCAGATGTGCGTTGTTGCTACACAATACACACATAAAGAATGAACAGCACAAGAAACCAAGGCAATCGCGCACACACACACAATTTTCAACACATCCCTTGAAACTGAGCAACTACCTGAGGTATGGAAGACAGCAAATGTAGTCCCTATTTTTAAGAAAGGCGACAGAAACGAGACACTAAACTATATACCAGTGTCACTGACGTGTATAGTATGCAAAGTCATGGAGAAGATTATCCGGAGGAGAGTGGTGGAGCACTTGGAACGGAACAAAATTATAAACGACAACAAGCACGGATTTATGGAAGGCAAATCCTGTGTCACAAACCTACTGGACTTTTATGACAGAGTAACAGAAGTAAGACGCGAGAGAGAGGGGTGGGTTGATTGCATTTTCTTGGACTGCAAGGAGGCCTTCGACACAGTTCCTCACAAGAGATTAGTGCAGAAGCTAGAGGATCAGACACGTATAACAGGAAGGGTAGTGCAATGGATCAGAGAATACCTGACAGGGAGGCAACAACGTGTCATGGTACGTGATGAGGTATCACAATGGGCGCCTGTGACGAGCGGGCTCCCACAGGGGTCAGTCTTAGGACCAGTGCTATTTTTGGAATATGTGAATGACATGATGAAAAAGACTCAGAAGTATCCCTGTTTGCAGACAATGTGAAGTTAATGAGGAGAATTAAATCAGATAAGGATCAGGCAGGACTACAAAGAGACCTGGACAGGCTTGACGCGTAGTCCAGCAACTGGCTCCTTGAATTTATCCCCGCCAAATGCAAAGTCATGAAGATTGGGGAAGGGCAAAGAAGACCGCAGACAGAGTATAGGCTAGGTGGCCAAAGACTGCAAACCTCACTCAAGGAGAAAGGTCTTGGGGTGAGTCTAATACCGAGCACGTCTCCGGAAGCACACATCAACTATATAACTGCTGCAGCATATGGGCTCCTGGCAAACCTGAACCCACACCTGATCAAGCACGTCAAAAAATTAGAAAAAGTGCAAAGATTTGCAACAAGGCTAGTTCCAGAGCTAAGGGGAATGTCCTGCGAAGAAAGGTTAAGGGAAATCGGCCTGACTACACTGGAGGACAGGAGGGTTAGGGGAGATATGATAACGACATACAGAATACTGCGAGGAATAGATAAGGTGGACAGAGACAGGATGTTCCAGAGAGGGGGACACAGACACAAGGGGTCACAATTGGAAGTTGAAGACTCAGATGAGTCAAAGGGATGTTAGGAAGTATTTCTTCAATCATAGAGTTGTCAGGAAGTGGAGTAGTCTGGCAAGTGAGGTAGTGGAGGCACGAACTATACATAGGTTTAAGACGAGTTATGATAAAGCTCATGGAGCAGGGAGAGAGGACCTAGTAGCGATCAGTGAAGAGGCAAAGCCAGGAGCTGAGTCTCGACCTCTGCAACCACAAATATGTGAGTACACACACACACACTCATAAAAGGGAAGCAGCGATGGCTATGTTTAAATATTACCCAGAAATGCGGAGGAAAAAGCAATGGGAAGTGGAGAGGGAGAGGTCAGTTTTTATTGATGGGCTTCAGGAGACCGAAGGGAGGACATATGAAGAAAGACGACAGGGAGGAAAAAAAAAAAGAGATTGAAGATATCCTCAAACAAACAAGAGAGGAGAACATTACCAAGCTGATAAATTTTCAGAGAATAGGAGGATACTCGAGGGATAGAAATCTGCCAGTCATATTGATTTTTCAAGACAGACACGGTGAGAAACAGGATCCTGAAGCAGAAATCATGGCCAAAGGAAACAACAAAATACCAACAGGTATACCTAGACCACTAGAGAACAACAAAAACTGAGGATACAAAGACGAAAAGGGCAAGAAAGAGAGACAAGGCTAGAGTTAGACGGGGAAAATCAGAGTCAGGAGGAGATGAAAGCACAACTATCCACAGAACCACCTACAGAACCCCACAATCAAACAAATTAGCCTAAAACAAACCACACTCCACACTTACAGTCCCCACCCCACTAGCACAAACCCCACCTACACAACAACCTCCCACAGTACCCTGCCAGGTCTCCTACTCCTCCAGCCCCCCAAGAAAACCTAGAAAACAGTTTTGGAAAAGAAGCTGAAGGTACTTTTCACTAATGCAGATGGAATAACGAATAAGTGTGAGGAGTGGCATGAAAGAATCATGGAGATATTCCCAAACATCATAGCACTCACAGAAACGAAGCTCACGGGAAGGATAACAGATGCAATCTTTCCAGCTGAATATCAGATCCTGAGGAAAGATAGAGTGGTATGGAAGCGTTGCACTGCTTATCAAAAACTAGTGGAGTTTTGAGGAGTTGGAAATTGTGGAGAGAGGCGAAAATCAAGGGACTACATAGTAGGAACATTTCAGACTGGGGGTCCCAAGTTAGTGATAACAGTGATGTACAATCCACCACAAAATTGTAGGAGGCGAAGACAAGAAAATTATTAGATCAACAGGGCAATGGTTGATACAATAGCTGGAGGTGGCCAGAAGGCCCCACATGGGCAGGGCAAAGTTACTAGTTGTGCGTGATTTCAATTGCAAGGAGATTGACTGGGAAAACCTGGAACCCCATAGGGGACCAGAAATGTGGAGGGCTAAGATGATGGAGGTGGTACTGGAAAGCCTCATGCATCAACACGTTAGGGACACTACCAGAGTGAGAGGAGAGTATGAACCAGCAAGACTTGACCTAATATTCACCTTGAGTAGTACATATATCGAAGACATCACATATGAAAGGCCCCTCGGAGCTAGTGATCATGTGGTCCTGAGCTTTGAATACAGAGTAGAGTTAAAAGTGGAGAAGGAAGCAGGACGAGTAGGATGGGAGAAGTCAAACAACAAAAGAGGGGACTACACAGGCATGAGAATTTTCCTGCATGATGTTCAGTGGGAAAGAGAACTGGTCGGAAAATCACTAAACGAAATGATGGAATACTTGACAACAAAATGCAAGAAGGCAAAGAAGAGGTTCATACCAAAGGGCAACAGAAACAATGGGAAGACCAAAACGATCCCGTGGTTCACCCAAAGGTGCAGAGAGGCCAAAACTAAGTGTGTTAGAGAATGGAAAAGGCATAGAAGACAAAGGACTCAGGAAAATAGGGAGATTAGTCAAAAAGCCAGAAACGAATATTCACAGATAAGGAGGGAGGCCCAGCGGCAGTATGGAAATGACATAGCATCGAAAGCCAAATCTGAACCAAAGCTGTTGTACAGCCACAACTGGAGGAAAACAACAGTCAAGGACTAGGTAATAAGGCTGAGAAAGGAAGGAGGAGAGATCACAAGAAACGACCAAAAACTATGTGAAGGCTCAACATGGAATTTAAGGAAGTATTTTCAGTGGAGACAGAAAGGACTCCAGAGAGCCGGAGTGGTGGGGTACACCAACAAGTGCTGGACACAATACACACAACTGAGGATTAGGTGAAGAGGCTGCTAAGTGAACTAGATACCTCAAAGGCAGTAAGACCAGACATCTCTCCATGGGTCCTGAGAGAGTAAGCAGAGGTCATGTGTGTACCACTAACAACAATCTTTAACACATCCGTTGAAACAGGGCAACTACCTGAGGTGTGGAAGATAGCAAATGTAGTCCCAATATTTAAGAAAGGATACAGACGGGCAGCATTAAACTACAGACGAGTGTTACTGACATATACAGTATGCAAAGTTATAGAGAAAATTATCAGAAGAGTGGTGGAGCACCTAGAAAGGAATGAACTTATAAACGACAACCAGCACGGTTTCAGGAAAGGGAAATCCTGTGTCACAAACCTACTGGAGTTTTATGACAAGGTGACAGCAGTAAGACGAGAGAGAGAGAGGGGTGAGTAGATTGCATTTTATTTGGACTGTAAAAAGGCTTTCAGCACAGTACCACAAAAGAGATTAGTTCAGAAGGTGGAGGACCAGGCAGGGGTATCAGGAGAGGCACTGGAATGGATCAGAGAATACCTGACAAGAAGGAAACAACGAGTCATGATACGTGACGAGGTGTCAGAGTGGGCACCTGTGACGGGCGGGTTTCCACAGGGATCAATCCTAGAGCCTGTGCTGTTTCTGGTATATGTGAATGACATGATGGAAGGGATACATTGAGAGGTGTCCATCTGCGAGAATTCAATCGAATGAGGATCAGGTAGGACTACAATGGGATTCTAACAGGCGGCAAGCCTGGTCCATCAACTGGCTCCTGGAGTTTAACCCCAACAAATATAAAGTCATTAAGATTTGGTAAGGTGAAAGAAGACCGCAGACAGAGTACAGTCTAGGGGCCCAAGACTGCAAACCTTACCCAAGGAAAAGGATCTTGGGGTGAGTATAATACCGAGCTCATCTCCTGAGAATCACATTAACCAAATAATTGCTGCAGCATATGGGCGACTAGCAAACCTAAGAATAGCGTTCCGACACCTCGGACTCTGTACACCGTGTACGTCAGGCTCAAATTGGAGTATGCAGCATCAGTATGGAATCCACACCTGGTCAAGCACGTCAAGAAAATTAGAGAAAGTGCAAAGGTTTGCAACAAGGCTAGGGACATGTCCTACGAGGAGAGGTTAAGGAAAATCGACCTGACGACACTGGAGGAGAGGAGGGATACTGGAGACATGATAACGACATATAAAATACTGAGAATAATTGACAAGGTGGAGAGGGATAGGATGTTTCATAGATGGGACACAGTAAGAAGCGGTCAGAACTGGAAGTTGAAGACTCAGATCAGTTACAGGGATGTTAGGAAGTATTTCTTCCGTCACAGAGTTGTCAGGAAGTGGAGCAGTCTGAAATGTGATGTAGTGGAGGCAGGATCTATTCATAGCTTTAAGAAGAAATACTATAAAACTCATGGAGCACGGAGAGTGTAGACCTAGTAGTGACCAGTGAAGAGGCGGGGCCAGGAGTTGTGAATCGACCCTTCCAACCACAAATAGGTGAGTACAAAAGGGTGAGTACAAATAGGTGAGTACACACACACACACACACACACTACAAAAGACTGAGCCAAAAACAGAGATTGAGGCGAGGATAACAGTGAACGGACTCCGGTGGATCAAAGAGTATCTTATAGGAAGGATTACTGTTTCTGGTTTATGTGGATGGTATTTCAGACGGGATTGATTGACATATATCATTGTTTACTGATGATATGAAACTAATGAGGCGAATAAAAACAGATGAAGACAAGGAAAAGCTCCAAAGAGGTCTGGATAAACAAGCGGTTGCTTGAACTCAACCCCAATAAATGCACTTTAATGGAAGACTGGGGAAAGAGCAAGAAGACCGGAAAAGGAGTTGAGACTAGGGACACAGAGGCTGCAGATTTCTCTCACCGAGAAAGACCTAGAATGAGCATTGTGCTCATTATAACGCCAGAGTCTCACATTAGTTGAATAACCTCTGCATCCAGTGCTCCTCTGACAAATATAATCGTAGTCTTCGAGAATCTCAACAAAGAGTCATTCCAGGGCCTTTATTCCACACATGTTAGGTGCAATTTGGAGTACGTAGCTCCAGCACCTGACAGAAAGTATGTTCCCGAAGTAAGGCGCATCAGCTGCGAGGAGAAGCTAATGGAATCAGACCTAACAATAATGGAGGACAGAATAACAAGGAAGAAATATATTAACAACATACAAAATATTCTGGGGAATTGTTAAGGCAGACAGGGACAGGCTGTTTGACAGCCGAGAAGCTGGAACTCGGGGACAACGCTTCAAGTTAAAGGCACAGATGAGTTACAGGGATGTTAGGAAGTATTTTTTCAGTCTCAGAGTGGTCGGGAAGTGGAATGATCATGGTGAAGAACTGTGGAGGCAGACTCAATACATAGTTTTAAGAACACGTACAATAAGATCCATGAGACTAAGAGGGTTCCAGGCAGGACCAGGAGCTGAGAATCAACCTTTGCTACCACAAATAGGTGAACACACACACGGGAGTTGGAGCTCAACATTCGTAGAATCAGTTAGTGTTATGGTCTCCTCTTAACAACACACCGGCATAAACAATAAGTCAGTAAATTTATTCCTCCGGTAGGAGAGCTGTCTACATGTTGCTGAAGGGCTCTTGATCCAGGGAATTGGAGCTGCCTTCCATTTTTCTTGTACAAAACCTTATAACTGGGCGTTTTATTACCCATCTGGGTTTAGCGCGGCCTTGTGAATGTAATAATATCAAGAAAGACTTATTTTTCAGGTTCAAGAAACAACAGTCAGCTGACTGAGTGACTGCCGCGTCCGGAACGTCACGATGACTGTGTCTTGGGCTCCGCCTGACAGAAATTATTTTATTCCGTGACTACTCTTCTTATTATAAACATTTCTATTTTATGGATATTTTTCGAATAAGAAGATTTTAGGGGAAGCTTTTAGGATAAGACATTTATCTCAATCCAGAGGAGGTTCGAACCTACCTCTCTCTCTCTCTCTCTCTCTCTCTCTCTATATATATATATATATATATATATATATATATATATATATATATATATATATATATATATATATATATATATATATATATATATATATATATATATACATATGTCGTGCCTAATAGGTAAAACTGGTCAATTAGCAAGAACTCATTAAAAATTAAGTTCTTTCTAAAATTTTCTCTTATACGTTTAAAGATATATTTTTTAATTTATGTTAATGTAAAATTTATAACGCTTGTTATAATAAGGTTAGGTAGGTTTTCAAAGTTTCTCTTGGAACAAAACTATAAATTCTTACATTAACATAAATGAAAAAAAATATATTTAAACGTATAAGAGAAAATTTTAGAAAGGACTTAATTTTAGATGAGTTCTTGCTAATTGACCAGTTTTACCTAATCGGCACGACATATCGATATATATTAAAATATATATATATATATATATATATATATATATATATATATATATATATATATATATATATATATATATATATATATAGTAGGTAGTAGGTTGGTAGTCAGGAACCACCCAGGGAGGTACTACCGTCCTGCCAAGTGAGTGTAAAACGAAAGCCTGTATTTGTTTTACATGATGGTAGAATTGCTGGTGTCTTTTTTCTGTCTCATAAACATGCAAGATTTCAGGTACGTCTTGCTACTTCTACTTAGACTTAGGTCACGCTACGCAAACATGTACACGTTTATTTATACACACTCATGTGAGTTTTCTTTGATTTTATCTTAATAGTTCTTGTTCTTATTGCTTTTCCTTTCATATCCATGGGGAAGTGGAATAAGAATCTTTCCTCCGTAAGCCATGCGTGTTGTAAAAGTCAACTAAAATGCCGGGAACAATGGCCTAGTAACCCCTTTTCCTGTATAGCTTACTAAAAAGAAAAAGAAGAAAACCGTCAAAGTGGGATGTTTGAATGTGCGTGGATGTTGTGTGAATGATAAGAAAGAGATGATTGTAGATGTTATGAATGAAAATAAGCTGGATGTCCTGGCTTTAAGTGAGACAAAGCTGAAGGGGGTAGGAGAGTTTCAGTGGGGAGAAATAAATGGGATTAGGTCAGGGGTTTCAAATAAAGTTAGAGCTAAAGAAGGAGTGGCAATAATGTTGAATAATAAGTTATGGCAGGTAAAGAGGGAATATAAATGTATAAATTCAAGGATTATGTGGAGTAAAATAAAGGTTGGATGTGAAAAGTGGGTTATAGTAAGTGTTTATGCACCTGGAGAAGAGAGAAGTGTAGAGGAGAGAGAGAGATTTTGGGAAATGTTGAGTGAGTGTGTGGGGAGTTTTGAACCAAGTGAGAGAGTAATTGTGGTTGGGGATCTTAATGCTAAAGTGGGTAAAAATGTTGTGGAGGGAGTAATAGGTAAATTTGGGGTGCCAGGGGTAAATGTAAATGGGGAACCATTAATTGAGCTATGTGTAGAAAGAGGTTTGGTAATAAGTAATACATATTTTATGAAAAAGAGGATAAATAAATATACAAGGCATGATATAGCACGTAAGTAAAGTAGTTTGTTGGATTATGTATTGGTGGATAAAAGGTTGATGGGTAGGCTTCAGGATGTACATGTTTATAGAGGGGCAACGGATATATCGGATCATTATTTGGTTGTAGCTACAGTTAGAGTAAAAGGTAGATGGGACAAAAAGAAAATGGCAACAGCAAGTAAGAGAGAGGTAAAAGTGTATAAACTAATGGAGGAGGAAGTTAGGGTGAGATATAAGGAACTATTGGCAGAAAGGTGGGCTAGTGCAAGTATGAGTAGTGGGGGGTTGAAGAGAGTTGGGATAGTTTTAAAAATGCAGTATTAGAATGTGGGGCAGAAGTTTGTGGCTATAGGAGGGTGGGTGCAGGAGGAAAGAGGAGTGAGTGGTGGAATGAAGAAGTAAAGGGTGTGATAAAAGAGAAAAAGGTAGCTCATGAGAGGTTTTTACAAAACAAAAGTGTTAATAGAAGAGCAGAGTATATGGAGAGTAAAAGAAAGGTGAAGAGAGTGGTGAGAGAGTGCAAAAGAAGAGCAGATGAAAGAATGGGAGAGGCTCTGTCAAGAAATTTTGCTGAAAACAAGAAAATTTTTTGGAGATAAACAAGGTAAGAAAGCCTAGGGAACGAATTGATTTGTCAGTTAAAAACAGAGTAGGGGAGTTAGTAGATGGGGAGCTGGAGGTATTGGGTAGATGGCGGGAATATTTTGAGGAACTTTTAAATGTCGATGAAAAAAGGGAGGTGGTAATTTCATGTACTGGCCAGGGAGGTACAACATCGTTTAGGAGTGAAGAAGAGCAGGATGTGAGTGTGGGGGAGGTGTGTGAGGCATTACGTAGAATGAAAGGGGGTAAAGCAGCTGGAACTGACGGGATCATGACAGAAATGTTAAAAGCAGGGGAAGATATAGTGCTGGAGTGCGTTGGTATTTTTCTTTAATAAATGTATGAAAGAGGGGAAGGTACCTAGGGATTGGCAGAGAGCATGTATAGTTCCTTTATATAAAGGGAAGGGGATAAAAGAGAGTGTAAAAATTATAGGGGAATAAGTTTACTGAGTATACCAGGTAAAGTGTATGGCAGGGTTATTATTGAAAGAATTAGAGGTACGACAGAGAGTAGGATTGCAGATGAGCAAGGAGGCTTTAGAGTGGGTAGGGGATGTGTAGATCAAGTGTTTACAGTGAAGCATATATGTGAACAGTATTTAGATAAAGGTAGAGAAGTTTTCATTGCATTTATGGATTTAGAAAAGGCATATGATAGAGTGGATAGGGGAGCAATGTGGCAAATGTTGCAAGTGTATGGAATAGGTAGTAAGTTACTGAAGGCTGTAAAGAGTTTTTATGAGGATAGTGAGGCTCAGATTAGGGTGTGTAGGAGAGAGGGAGATTACTTCCCGGTAAAAGTAGGTCTTAGACAGGGATGTGTAATGTCACCATGGTTGTTTAATATATTTATAGATGGGGTTGTAAAAGAAGTAAATGCTAGGGTGTTGGGTAGAGGGGTGGCATTAAATTATGGGGAATTAAATGCAAAATGGGAGTTGACACAGTTACTTTTTGCTGATGATACTGTGCTTATGGGAGATTCTAAAGAAAAGTTGCAAAGGTTAGTGGACGAGTTTGGGAGGGTGTGTAAAGGTAGAAAGTTGAAAGTGAACATAGATAAGAGTAAGGTGATGAGGGTATCAAACGATTTAAATAAAGAAAAATTGGATATCAAATTGGAGAGAAGGATTATGGAAGAAGTAAATGTTTTCAGATATTTGGGAGTTGACGTGTCAGCGGATGGGTTTATGAAGGATGAGGTTAACCATAGAATTGATGAAGGAAAAAAGGTGAGTGGTGCATTGAGGTATTTGTGGAGACAAAAAACGTTATCCATGGAGGCAAAGAAGGGAATGTACGAAAGTATAGTGGTACCAACACTCTTATATGGGTGTGAAGCATGGGTTGCAAATGCTGCAGCGAGGAGGAGGCTGGAGGCAGTGGAGATGTCCTGTCTAAGAGCAATGTGTGGTGTAAATATTATGCAGAAAATTCGGAATGTGGAAATTAGGAGAAGGTATGGAGTTACTAAAAGTATTTGTCAGAGGGCTGAAGAGGGGTTGTTGAGGTGGTTTGGTCATTTAGAGAGAATGGATCAAAGTAGAATGACTTGGAGAGCGTATAAATCTGTAGGGGAAGGAAGGCGGGGTAGGGGTCGTCCTAGAAAAGGTTGGAGGGAAGGGGTAAAGGAGGTTTTGTGGGCCAGGGGCTTGGACTTCCAGCAAGCATGTGTGAGCGTGTTAGATAGGAGTGAATGGAGATGAATGGTTTTTGGGACATGACGATTTGTTGGAGTGTGAGCAGGGTAACATTTTGTGAAGGGATTCAGGGAAACCAGTTAATTAATTTAGTTGGACTTGAGTCCTGGAAATGGGAAGTACAATGCCTGCACTTTAAAGAAGGGGTCTGGGATAGTGACAGCTGGGAGGGACTATTCTCAGCTGTCGTATCTGAGCGCCTCTGCAAAGACAGTGATTATGTATGAGTGTATGAGTGTGGTGAAAGTGTTGAATGATGATGAAAGTATTTTCTTTTTGGAGATTTTCTCTCTTTTTGGGTCACCCTGCCTTGGTGGGAGACGGCCGACTTGTTGAAAAAGAAAAATATATATATATATATATATATATATATATATATATATATATATATATATATATATATATATATATATATATACGTGCCAAATAGGTAAAACTGGTTAATTAGCAAGAACTCATTCAAAATTAAGACATTTCTAAAATTTTCTCTTATACGTTTAAAGATATATTTTCATTTATGCTAGTGTAAAAATTAATAATTTTGTACCAAAAGAACCTTAGAAAACTTACCTAACCTAATTATCTAAAATATATTTATCCAACTAAATATATTTTAGATAAGTTTACAATTTAATAATAAACAAACACAATGAAATATATATTTTTCGTTAGGTTCAGAATGATTTTTGCGAAATTACTGTATACACAAATTTTTGCTTGCCTTATTCGGCTAGAACAGCGTTGCTATTTAAGCAAAAATCGCAAGTTTTACCTATTCGGCACGACATATATATATTTTTTTTTTCTCCTACCACTCCCTATATATATTGAATGAGTGCTTTATTAATAGACAGAATACATTGACAGAAAACACAAACATGAACATGAATACATTGGTACAATATATCAAAGATTATGAATCTCTTCCAGCTCCTCCGAAGCTGGACGCGAGCCCAGTACGCAGCATGCATTTCCCCTCTGGATGGCCACGCTGAGGCGCTGGAACATGAAAGTGGCTGCCCTTGGGTCCCTGGTGGTGTCAATGAGTCTGGAACCCAGTTCTTTAAGGAAACATGTTGCATTTTTTCCCTATGATCCCAGATGGTAACTCGACACCGTCACCAGCCTTGAAACGCTGCACCCAGTTCCTCACTGAACGCTCAAACACATCAACATTCTCCAGTTTCTTTCATTTGGTGCCCAGCTTTGTGAAGCTCTATGATTTGAGCTATCATTTCAGGTGTTGAAGACTTCCTCTTACCTTACCCATAATCAAACATGTATAGCCCAAAACCAAAGGGAACATCGGAGAAAAGATGGAGTGGATGAGAGACAAAAGTGCAACACTTCCTCTCACCACGGCAACCACGTGAGCACTGAGGAGTCACTGTGGAGTGTGGCGGCAGGCCATGACGTCATGCTAACGGCTGCTACCAGGCATAATGCACTGACGAAAAAAGACCCCCTGTATGGTAGGCCTTTAATTTTCGTCACGGCATTATGCCGGGGCGCTCACCCGGCATAATGCCGTGACTAGCACTATAGGTAGGTAGTCAGTGATCCGTGAAAAACAGCTTATATTCTACCCAAAAATATGTCTAATGTGCCTTAAATTCTTCCCAAATTTTATCAATTATAAATGAATCCAAATTATATAAACAAAAAGAAATATTCATATTATTTTCAAAACTACTTTTTTTAAAACATGATTCTATTATATCCTGTCAACCATGGACTTGTTTGATATAACTTTCTCAGCCTTTTTAAAATCAATTGGATGGTTAAAATCTCTCACATGAATAAACAGAGCATTAGAATCTTGTCCAGTTCTAATGCTATATTTATGTTGTTTTAATCTTAGTTCAAGACTTTGACCAGTTTGACCGTAATAAACTTTATCACATATTTGACAAGGAATCTTATAGACACATCCATCAAAAGCTTTTAACTGTGTCAAGATTTTTAAATACAACTTTGATATTAAAATTCTCAAGTAGAGAAGGCATATCAACAAAGTTTTCATGGTAAGGGAGAACGAACACATTTTTTTTAGTTGAATAAGGTTGGTTGTCCCTTTTTGGATTGTAAAAAGTATTTCTAGCTATTTTAAAGGATTTATCAATAAAGTTTCTTGTGTATTTTGGATCATTAACTATTTCATAAATTTTAGAGATTTCTTCATCTATGAACTCTGGACTACAAATGCGTAAAACTCACAAAAACATTGAAGAGAAAACCAACAGTTTAACTCTATCTTGATGTGAAGAATAATAGTGTACATAGGAGCAGTTATTTGTTGGTTTTCTGTAAATTTTAAATTTAAAATCATTGTTACTCTTAATAATTAAAACAACAACACCACCACCAACAACAACACCAACAACAACAAGACCAACAACAACACCACCACCACCAATAACACCACCACCATCAATAACACCACCACAACAACAACACCACCACCAACAACAACAACACCACGAACATCAACAACATCAACAACAACAACAACACTGTGGCATGCAAAGAGTATGTTGAAATTTATTCGGCGTGTGTCACACTCCCATATAGGCTGCCTCCCAACCAGCGAACCAGGTGCTATGGGTTCAATGATTATTAGGGTACCCTTCGTTAAATCAGTACCTTGGTTCATTGACCAATCACAGGCGAGCCCGCCAAATGCTGAGGCAATGTGGTTCACTTGCAGTCAGCATCTGCCAGTCTTGCCTACCTGCTGGTTGAGTACGGTGCTCTCTGGCTTTTGCTTTTGCCATCTGTCACCGTCGTGTACAATTATCATTATTCCATCTGTACATAGTGTATATAGTGTACTTATTTGTATATAATGGGTGAAGGTAAAATATATATTATAGTCTATCTGCTGAGTTAATTTTGCTTCAATCCCCATTACGACCAGGTCACAGGCCATTCATTACCTGTGTTCGTAATAACCACCACCAACAACACCACCACCACTAACAGCAACACCACCAACAACAACAACAACACATCCACTAACAGCAACACCACCACCAACAACAACACCAACAACAACAACAACACATCCACTAACAACACCCCCACCAACAACACATCCACTAACAACACCCCCACCAACAACACATCCACTAACAACACCCCCACCAACAACACATCCACTAACAACACCCCCACCAACAACAACACCACCAACAACAACACATCCACTAACAGCAACACCACCAACAACAACACATCCACTAACAACACCACCACCAACAACAACACCAACATCAACACATCCACTAACAGCAACACCACCACCAACAACAACACCACCATCAACAGCAACATCACCAACAACAACACCACCACCATCATCAACAACACCAACAACAACACCACCAACAACAATAGCAAGAACACCACCAAAAACACCTAATCAAACACCAACAACATCACCACAAACAACAACAACAACACCACCACCAACAACAACAACAACACCACCAACAACAACAACACCACCAACAACAACACCATCAACAACACCACCTCCACCAATAACAACACCAACAGCACCACCTCCACCACCAACAACAACAACAGCATCACCACCAACAACACCAACAACAACACCACCAACATCACCACCACCAACAACAACAGCACCACCACCACCAACAACAACAATAACAATACCAACAACAACAGCACCACCAACACCAACAACAACAACAGCACCACTAACAACAATAGCAACACCACCACTAACAACAACACCGTCAGCACCACCAACAACAACACCGCCAACAACAACAACAACACCAACAACATCAAAAACACTATCACCAACAACAACACCATCACCAACATCAACAACACCACCAACAACAACACTATCACCAACATCAACAACACCACCAACATCAACAAAACCATGAACAACACCAACAACAACACCAACAACAACACCAATAACAACACCAACAACACCAACAACAACAACAACACAACCACCAACACCAACAACAACAACAACACAACCACCAACACCACCACCAACAACAACAAAAATAACAACACCACCAACAACAACACCAACAACAGCAACAACAACATCACCAACATCAAAACACCAACAACACCATCACCACCAACAACAGCAACAACAACACCACCACCAACAACAACACTACCACCATCAACAACAACACCACCACCATCAACAACAACACCACCATCATCACCAACAAGAACACAACCACCAACAACACCAACACCACCACCATCAACAACAACACCACCACCATCAACAACACCACCATCATCACCAACAAGACCACTACCAACAATAACACCACCACCAACAACAACACCTTCAACAACACCACCAACAACAACATCACCAACAACAACAACACAACTATTACAAACAGAGGTAAAGAAAGGCCTCTTTGAGCTGATCGTAATGGGAATTGAAGCAAACAAACTCAGCAGTAGACTATACTGTATATTTTGCCTTCACCCACTATATACAAATATGTACACTATGTATAGATGGAATAATAAGTGTACACGACTGTGACAGATGACAAAGCAGAAGCCAGAGAAAGAGCATCGTACTCAACCAGCAGGTAGGCAAGTCTGCCAAAAGCTTCCTGCAAGTGAATTACATTGCTTCAGCTTTGGCAGGCTTGCCTGTGATTGGTCAATGAACCAAGGTACTTATTTAACGACGGGTACCCTATTGATCGTTAAACCCTTAGCACCCGGTTCACTGGTTGGGAGGCAGCCTATAAGGGAGTGTGACATATGCCGAATAAATTGTAACATGATCTTTGCATGCCACACCCCCACCCCAAAAGGGCTCTAATAGCCAGGACTAGGCCTCCACCTCCATGGGAAGCGTTCCACCATGGCACTGAACAACTCATTAGATAGGGCTCCTAGAAGGAGACAGCAGACAGTAGGGCTAACTTTGGTTCAAGACACCTGTGGACGGTTGCAGAATGTCCCCACACTAAAAGAAAAAAACACCAACATCATTAAAAACACATTTTGTAAAGGGGGAAAAAATGTGCTAAGCTGCCCATATGGTCCCTAACACATCCTAACCTAAATTAAACACGGGAAAGGGAATCTGCCAGCACGTTTTCCTTGTTGTGGTTTTTCATGGTGTTGAGGTAGACAAGAGGATTGTGATCACTGTAGACTGTGACCACTCGGGACGACTGCCCTACGTAAACCTCGAAATGTTCCAATGCAAGTATCAGAGCGAGGGCTTCTTTCTCAATGGTGACGTAAGCCCTTTGGTGAGGTTGATACTTGGCAGATAAGCCACAGACAGCAACCACTCTTCCCCAGATTTTTGTAGAAGTGCTGCCTCCACCCCTGACTCACATGCATCAACCTGTAATAGAAAAGATTTTGAAAAAATGGGAAGACTCCCAGCCTAGGAGAATGGGTGCAGTACAAGTAGCCGTTTGACTATTAACAGTTTGTTCACACTCTGGGGTCCATTGAAAGTTTTGTTTCTGACTGGTAACTGAGGTTAGGGGGCTACAACATCTGCAAAGTTCTTACAGAATCGTCTGTAGAAACCTTCCATCCCTAAGAAACGCTGGAGGGATTTTCTATCATGAGGTACTGGGTAATTCTTAATGGCAAGAATTTTAGCAAACTTAGGAGCTACTTTACCACTACATACTTCATGGCCCAAGAAAAGTAATAGTAGACTAGCCAAAGGATGACTTACACAAATTAACAGTTAACTGGAAACTCTTAAACTTTTCAAAAAAGCTTTAAGTCGGGAAACATATTGGTCTCAAGTATCAGAAACTAATACTATATCGTCTAGATAAGCTGCCTTGCCTTCAAGTCCTTTAATTGCCTGATGGATCAGCAATTTGGAGACAAAAGTAACCTTACCTACAAAGTCCACGTCGTCATCCAAACGTGGCAGAGGGTAAGCATCTGGAATAGTGACATCATTCACCTTATGGCAGTCCATACACATTCGAAAACCTCCATCAGACTTCTTAACAAGGATACACTGTGAAGCCCACGGACGGGATGACTCCTCCACTAATCCGTGTTCTAACAGAAATGTTACCTCCTGCTGAAGTAACCTCTGCTTTTCAGGATTAGCTCTGTAGGGGGAGAGTTTAATAGGCTTAGTGTTTCCAACATTTACATCATGATATCCCAGGGTACATTTTTTTCGGTACATTTGAAAATATGTCAGGGTAAGTTTGTAAGAGGGCAGTTAGACTTATTATTTGATTTTTAGACAGTCCCAACATTAAAGGGCTGGGGTCCTTGAAGAGGACAGGAAGCTTAACTTGAATTTCTGGAATAGTGTGCAAGGAATCAGGGTCGTCTACAGAGGCAGAGGACAGAGTCATTACTGGGACTTTATGTGGACTATTAAATATTTTAATCTGATTTATGTGGTAAATTGTACTTTTCGAGGGTTTATGAAGGGAAGCTACCACATAATTTACATCAGAGATTTTACTTATGATTTGCATGGGTCCCATGAATCTAGCTTTTAAGTGTGGCCAGGTATAGGTTCCTGCACCAGCACCTTGTCTCCTGGATTGAAGGAGCGAAACTTTGCGTTTCTGTCATACCTGTTTCATAGTGTTTTGTGCACAATTTAAGTTAGCCTTAGCCAAGTGACGGGCCACCTGAAACCTTGAAGAAGGGTTGTAGAGTGTTATGCAGGCGTCTTCTCCCATCCATCCTTCCTTGAGCACTCACAGAGGACTCGTACATTGTGCCTGAAGATTAGCTCAAATGGACTGTACAATGTGGACTCCTGCACAGTTTCTCTCATTGCAAACAGCAACACAGGAAGTGATTCATCCCAATCTGTAGGAAAATGCATGCAAAAGGTTCTCATCATGGTTTTTAACGTTTGGTGAAATCTTTCCAAGGCGCCTTGGGACTGAGGATGATAGGCAGTGGATAATTTATGAATTATACTCAGCCTAGTTAAAGCTTCCCTAAAAACTTTGCCTGTAAAGTTAATACCCTGGTCACTTTGAATACACTTAGGAATGCCAAAATAAGATATAAATTTAGTTATGGCTTTAAGAATGGTTTGGTGTTGATACTGCGCATTGTGACTGCTTCCGGATACCTAGTAGCTGGGTCCATGATAGTAAATATGTACTGGTTTCCTGACTTGGATTTTGGTAATGGTCTCACACAATCAATGATTAACTCTGCAGGTATGGGATGAAGTGGCGCAGGTTTAATGGGATGTCCAGGTTTATCTACTTGTTGACATTCCCTACAACAACGGATGTGATTCTTCACATCTTGCCCTATTTTTGGCCAGCATAACTCTTTCAATATTCTATACAGAGTTTTTATAATTCCTAAATGACTTCCTAAAGAGGAACTGTGGGCCATGTTCAAAATTTGTGATCAAAATTTCTTAATTACTACCAGTCTATCTGATTTTGGCCTTCCCCCTACCTCCTTACTAGTCTCTGTGCAGAGCAGAAGGTTGTGTTTAATTTTATATTTGACTGGGTGATCTGAGTGGGATTCGCCCATGGCTGCCTGAAAAGCGAAGTTTAAGGAAGGATCTCTTCGCTGTTCTTCCCGAAAGAACAGTCCCTCGGGCATGAAAACAGTTATCTAGCAATCCTGAAACCCTGGAGTAGGAAGGCTTCATCTGGGACTTTCACTAAATTTACGAGGCCCTGGCCAGTTTTCCTTGTAAAACAAATTGTCTAGCCCTAGATCTGAGTCGTCCAAGGATGGGTCACCATTCTCAACAGACATCCCTGGGAATTATGCCCGAGTAATGGCCAACATCGGAGAGGAATTTGTCACTATAATTTCTGGACATTTTGTCGAATTAAGAATGTTATTACCCAGCAATAATTCTACATCTTTCACCGGGAATCCCTCAGAAACACCTACAGTCAAATATTCTATATAATATTTACTCAGTACATATATTTTATGTAAAGGGACAGAAAATACAGCTCCTCCAAATGCTTCTAAGAGAACGGAAGAGTGCAATGATGTTCTTTCAGAGAGGGGAAGTACTCCCTCTCTTATAAGGGAACAATAAGCCCCGGTATCCCTAAAAGTTATTACTTCAATTTTTTTTCATTCTCCTAAAAGGAGATGTGGCAGGTACTGTAGTATGGGGCCATACCACACTCTACTTCTTCCTGGTTCATCTCAGAAGGAAGGATGTTGATTTTCCCTAAGGGTTGGGGGCTTAACTGGGCAGTTGTACTTAATATCGCCGGTTTTTGACAACAGAAACAGGTTACCTCAAATTTTACTTTGGTTCCCTGTTGATTTTGTGGCTGGCGCCACTCTGTGTACTGGCGTCGTTCTTCACCATGTTGACCATGAGTTTGAAGTTGTCGTTCACTATGTTGACCATGAGTTTGATGTCATGGCTCACCAGACGACTTAGTTGCCAGGCTGTTGGGAAGAAAGATTAGACCGCTCGGACAATGAGCGGTTAGCCTCAAAAGTGTCAGCTAGCCTGGCTGACACTTTTGATTAAGAAGTATGTGAGGAGCTCAAGATGAGATTTAAGGAAGTACTTACAGTGGAGACGGAAAGGACTCTGGGAAGTCAGAACACCAACAAGGGATATACCAACAAGTGTTGGATGAAATACACACAACCGAGGAGGAGGTGAAGAAGCTGCTAAGGGATCTAGATACCTCAATGGCGGTGGGACCAGACAACATCTCTCCATGGGTCCATTGAAACTGGGCAACTACCTGAGGAATGGTAGATGGCAAATGTAGTCCCCATTTTTAAAAAAGGAAACAGACACGAGTCACTAAATTATAGACCAGTGTCACTAACGTGTATAGTACACAAAGTCATGGAGAAGATTATCAAGAGGAGAGTGGTAGAGCACCTAGATCCGAACAAGCAGCACGGATTCATGGAAGGCAAATTCTGTGTCACAAACCTATTAGATTTTTATGAAAAGGTAGCAGAAGTTAAGACACGAGAGAGAGGGCACTGCAGTAGATCAGAGAATACATGACAGGGAGGCAACAACGAGTCATGGTACGTGAAGAAGTATCAGAGTGGGCGCCTGTGACGAGTGGGGTTCCACAGAGGTCAGTCCTAAGACCAGTGCTATTTTTGGTATATGTGAATGACATAACGGAAGGGATAGACTCAGAAGTGTCCCTGTTTGCAGATGATGTGAAGTTAATGAGAATTAAATCAAATGAGGATGAGGCAGGACTACAAAGAGACCTGGACAAGTTGGAAGATTGCAAATGCAAAGTCATGAAGATCGGGGAAGGGCAAAGAAGACCGCAGACAGAGTATAGGCTAGGTGGCCAAAGACTGCAAACCTCGCTCAAGAAAAAGGATTTCTAGGGTGAGTATAATACCGAGCACATCTGAGGCGCACATCAACCAGATAACTGCTGCAGCACATGGGTGCCTGGCAAACCTGAGAATAGCGTTCCGATACCTCAGTAAAGAATCGTTCAAGCCTTTCAAGGCTCTGTACACTGTGTACGTCAGGCCCATACTGGAGTATGCAGCACCAGTTCGGAACCCACACCTGGTTAAGCACGTCAAGAAATTAGAGAAGTTGCAAACGTTTGCAACACTGTTAGTTCCAGAGCTAAGAGGAATGTCCTACCAAGAGAGGTTAAGGAAATCGGACTGACGACACTGGGAGATAGGAGGGTTAGGGAAGAAATGATAACGACATACAAAATTCTGGGAGGAATTGAGAAGGTGGACAGAGACAGGATGTTCCAGAGATGGGACACAGGAACAAGGGGTCACAATTGGAAGTTGAAGATTCAGATGAGACAAAGAGATGTTAGGAAGTATTTATTTAGTCATAGAGTTGTCATGAAGTGGAATAGTCTGGCAAGTGACGTAGTGGAGGAAGGAACATAAGAAAGAAGGAACACTGCAGCAGGCCTACTGGCCCATGCGAGGCAGGTCCAAATCTCCCACCAGCTTAAGCCAATGCCTTAACCTAGTCAGGTCAGTCACATTCGCTTAATGGAGGAGAACGGCATCTGACCTAGTAGCACAAGCTAGTCAGGTCCAACTCACACCCACCCACACCCACTAATGTATTTATCTAACCTATTTTTAAAACTACACAACGTCTTAGCTTCTATGACGGTACTCGGGAGTTTGTTCCACTCATCCACAACTCTATTACCAAACCAGTGCTTTCCTATATCCTTCCTGAATCTGAATTTTTCCAATTTAAAACCATTGCTGCGAGTCCTGTCTATGCTAGATATTTTTAGCATGCTATTTACATCCCCTTTATTAATTCCTGTTTTCCATTTATACACCTCAATCATATCCTCCCTAATTCTACGCCTTTCTAGAGAGTGCAGATTTAGGGTCCTCAGTCTATCCTCATAGGAAGATTTCTGATAT